>OX596010.1:49042919-49253500 GCA_951394025.1 Heteromyza rotundicornis | reverse complement strand
CATCGCATTCTTTAAGTCGCACTTAGCATCGGAATGTATATCCCAATGAAATGTTGATCTTCGTTTTCATTCCTTTCACTCCATATGCGTCACTAACCCAAAACAACTTAAAAAATCCTCGCAAAGAAAGAATTTCTTAGACAACAAAACACACGAGCGAATTCCAACGCAGCAGAAAATGGAGCCCACTTGTCTGTTCTACATGTAAACAGGTCGTCTACGCACCCACGCGACATGGTCGCCGAGATCAAGTCGCGCCGCAGCAAGATAGTACCTCCAATTGCGCACAAAAATAAGGGTGGTTTTCAGACTCCACACATTTTTAGTTCGCGCATTGTTTTCCTTCTGAAATTCGCTGCGCCAGCATTGACCATCGACTGGAGGAATGTAAATCATAAACAAGCAATTTCTTGTTTTGTGTGATCAAGCGAAGGAATGTGTGACATGAACACTTGTGCGTTTATTGTTGTTGTTTTCCTTCAGCCATGCGTATTTGGTTTTTTCCTTTTGTTTTAATACGCACAACTGAAAGGGTTTCTATGCGCGTAGTAAAACCAGAGAAGAAAGTCTTTTGGATGCATTTATGTATACACAAAACTTCAATAATTCACAATTTATTGTTAAATGGTTGTGATCACATGAAATGCTATTTGCAGGAAGTTTAAAAATTGTATAAATACATCGATACACCTTAAAACACACATGCTATGTTCCCAAAAATGTAGAAAATAAAAAACCAATTAACTTCTGTATTTTACGTAAAAAACCCCAACAAAATTTTCACGAAAATTCTTTGACAAATTTTATTGAAGAACACAAATTTGTTTAAATTAAAATTTTATTGAAAGAATTTTTGTTTTTAAATTTTGTCACCTAGTGTACATAAATAACGAACATTGCACAAATTACAAACTCCTACAAACTAAAAAAACCCAAAAACCAAAATTAAAAAATTTGTACCCAAATTCACTGCGAACAATACAAAACAACTTGCAGCTAACAAACTTGCGTTTCGACTTTTCACAAAAGCGATAATATTAATATATCTAAATTTTAAATATGCTTCGAAATAAAATGAAGCCGTAAAATTATTAACAAATATTTAGCTCAAAATTTCTTCAAAATAATGTTTTGTACAAAATTCTTATGAAAAGTGCTTTTTGGAAAAAAATCTGCATAACAAAATTTTTTACCGAAAATTAATAAAAAGCTTTTTAGCGTAAAAGTCTGATGGCGGCTCCATCAGTTTTTCAAACTAAGTTTTCGTGCACCAAAATTCGTTCTCGTTCACTTTGCACGGCTTCTTCATGCACAATTTTTTAAACGGCTTTTTCGCAAACACATTTTGTTCAGGGTTTTTTCAATCTTAGGGTGGACCTGGGTGTTACTATGGATCCAAAACTTCGCTTTCATTTACATATTGATTTATGTGTGAATAAGGCGAGATCTTTCATTCCTTTGATATTAAATATGTGCCGTTTTAATTACGCGCAGAATGATTTTTCGATTTTTTTTGGGAATAGATAGGACAAATTGCTTTGCACAGTGGTATCGGGCTACTCAACTATAATAATACATAATAACTAACTCGTTTCTTTTGTTTTTGATACTTCGACCCAATAGGCTTACAACTCTTCAATTGTTCTATATGTATTTGACTTTTTTTTTTATTTCTTTGTGCTTGTTTTGTCTTTGTATTTTTCTGTTAGCTCTGTTAAATTATATTTAGTCCAGTATTCTAACATTTTTTTCACAAAAATTAGCGTACTCGATTTTTTTGCTGAACTCATTCAGGGGCATGTCCTATTTTTCAAGATTTTTTTTCACTTTTCAGAAAATTGTTAAAATTATTATTTTTGCTATAAAAGTGAAAAAAAAGAAAAACAGTAAACATTCTATGTTTGCCGAGCTATAACCATTAAACCATTTATCCCACAACAAAATGTTGTAGCTAAAAATTGTAGAGAATTTTATTATCTACAAGATTGGTAATAAGTCTGGTTAGTCCATCATTTACGAGATTTAACACTAAAACCAGATTTACACAACTTTGATACGTTATATGGCGAATAGAAAGCGTAGAGTAAAAACACCGAACTTTTAGTTTAAATTTAATGTTTAATATTGGACGAGGACCGAACGTCCGTCGTCAACTCTGACGTCACTCATCACATTACCACGAAAGGCGCGCCTGTATTTGCACGTCCTCGTAGATTGACTGGGGAAAAATTAGAAGCAGCAAAAAACGAATTCAGTTACCTCTTCGAACAGGGGATTTGTCGGCCATCTAAGAGTAATTGGGCCAGCCCTTTGCATATGGTGCGGAAGGCCGACAAAGAGTGGAGGCCATGCGGTGACTACCGCGGTCTAAATGCAAAAACCGTACCCGATAGGTATCCCATACCATTTTTACACGACGTCACAAGTATTTTGTTTGCGAAGAAAATGTTCCCAGCGATCGATCTCCGGCGGGCAAGTTTAAATTTAATGTTTAATATTGGACGAGGACCGAAAGTCCGTCGCCACTGGTTTCTCAGTTCAACTACCTAATACAAATTCATCCTCTAAGGCAAATACAACTAACGGTTACTATTTACTTAGCATTAAAGAGATGAGATGAATTATGATACAAAGTAGAATGTGACGTCATGAAAGAGTAATTAAGTAAAGAGAGCTTAAACGAAGGTGGAATAACTATTAGCATATGTAGATAAAGAATATTGGAAAAGAAATGACATTTGATAGAAATGAATTTAAGAATGTATATACGCCACAATACTTCCCCGCTAGCGACGAAGTTTGCGATATCGATCGGGGAAACGAACAGTCCGACCTGAGCGAGTTAATCAAGTTGTTGTTTTGCCGTTGTTTTGTTCACCTGCAGGTGGAGATATCAATTCGCTATCGGTTTCTTCATCTCGACAGCTTGGCCCTTGTCGTTGGTACGTTGTGGTTTTCTTGAATATGCCGTTGAATATGATTGCCGCTTTCAGTCTTTCGATGTTACCGGTGCGCAGCAGTGTTTTTATTGTAAAATATTTTTCGTGTCTACTCAGAACTTCAAACGGCCCCTCGTATGCTGCCTCCAACGGTGACTTGACGCGATCGACTCTCACAAACACATGTGTGCAATCTTTTAGTGCAGGTTGTATGCATGCTTCGGATTTAGCGTGATGAGAAGTCGACGTCGGCTATAACTTTCGTATATATTTACGAAGAAGTGTCACAAATTCTGTTGCATTCGGTACTTCCTTTTTCGAAAAATTCGCCTGGAAGAAGCTATTAACTTTACGAAACTTTACTTTTTTTAGTCTAAAAAGTAGCCGGTGTAATTCTCTTCAAAACGATACCAGGATATTTCTTATAGAATGCACCGTTTACGAGATATACGTGGAAACGCGTTTCTCCTTATTACAGATGAAGCACAACCTCTACAGTTCCGCCATCTTGGAATTAAGCTTTGGACACGAATGACTGGACTAATTGTAAGGTACAGAAAAATTATGTTTGATCAAATTCATACTCGTCGCATGAATTCTTATGCTTCATAATATTTTCTTATAATTTTATTGCGTATTATCTTCTTGATCTTGTTGTATTAATATGCGGTTTTATCCGCTGATGATTTTAATCTGTAGCTGAAACGAATTACAAGACGTGTTTACCCGCGATCGGTTGCACAGCGTAATCCGGATAACGGCGGTTCGGTCACCAAATCCGTTCGTCATGCGGATGTGCCCCTCGGTCGGTTAAACGGGTAAGTTTTTATTTTTGTTTTGTTTTTTTTTTATGGAGGAGTAAAAGCATCTAAAGCCTCAGTCAGTGTGGGACTTTAACTCACTAAAATTCTCCTCAAGGTCGTACGGGTGGATCCTCCCGGAACCACCGTCAGGTATTTCGTCGGGAGGCCGTCAGAGCATTATAGCTCAATTGTCAGTGTGTGGTCAGTCAATCGTCCTTGTTATTGTGGGATCCCTGGTATCTACACTGCGTAGACGAATGCGGTCCGCATGCCTCACGCGCTCAATGCATCTAAGAGCGATCATAATTTTCGCCGCTACTGTCTCAAAGACTTCCCTTTTTTTAGTGTGTCGCACATATGTGACACCGTATTGGCCTTTGTTGGTGCCTCTCCAAAGGTTTAAAGCAGCCATGTCCGCTAAGCAGATGCGTCACATAAAAGGTCACCTCTCCGTGTTTGCGGTTATCCAGCTACTGACGTATGGAATCAAGGAAAACGTCCATCTTCCTTTGTCAGACCTTTCCCACCGTCGTTGCCATTCCTGGATGCTACATAGCCTCTCGTTCGCCTTCAATTTGTTTGCTCTGTTGCGTAGATACGCTGAAGTTCGCAAGCCAATATATCTACTGGCGGCATTGCCGCGATCACCCCGATAGCTTCGTCAGACACTGTGCGGAAGGCACTGGCGACTCTCAACGCGATATGTCTGTAGGTTGCTCGGATTCCTGCTACATACGATGCCTTACGTATTGCATCTGCCCATACCGGCACAGCATACAGCATTACAGAACTCGTAACTCTTGCTAAGAGCTTTCGCCTGCTGGAACGTGGTCCTCCGATGTTTGCCATGATGCGCGAAAGTGCACCGTTCACTCTTGACGCCTTTTCACTAACAGCCAGCAAATGTTCCTTGAATGACATCCGGGTGTCAATAAGCACCCCAAGATATCGCAAGTACGGCTGTGAGATAATCTCGTGGTCTCCTGCCATATAGGTGAAGATATCTCGCACTTTTCGGGAGCTCAATAGAACCGCCTCGGTTTTCTTGAGCTGCATCGCGCTACCACCTCGTTATCCTACATACCGCATCACTGCACAACGCCTTCAGTGTGTGTATGTGCTTCGCAACTACCACCAGTGCGATGTCATCCGCATAGTGTAGTATCCGCGGGAAGATCGACAGTCAGAACGCCATTGTACATCACATTCCACAATGTTGGTTCAACCACTGAACCTTGCGGGACGCCTCTAGTGACCTCGTACGTTTTTACGAAGCCGTCGGTGTCATACAGCAACACTCTGTCCTCGAAGTAATTGGCGATGATTCGCTGCAAGTACCCCGGAAGTTCGAAATTGCCTAGCGCTTGCATTATTCGCGTCCAACTCGCAGAGTTTTGCTGCGTGGATAAGCCAGCAGGCTTTTCTAGAGAATCGTGAAGCCGGTTCACGATTATACTCTCTAGTACCTTTCCTAGCGAGTCGAGCATGCAGAGTGGTCGATATGCAGATGGCTGGTCGGGTTGTTTTCCGGGTTTCAGTAGTAGTACCAATCTTTGGCAATTCCAGAAGGTAGGTTCCTTCGTTGAAGCATGTGGTATACATTTTGGCAAACGTCTCGCCCTGATTGCCGTTTTCATCGCCACTTTGGGGATACCGTCCAATCCAGGTGTCTTCCTGTCGGCAACTTTTCGAGGCGTTAGGAGTACTTCATCTGCTGTCACAGCCGGGACGTGTCCCACACCCACAGGCAGGTGATAGTGGTGCACCCTTCCCCCCTTTGGGGGAAAGAGCGCAGCCACCACGTTGTCCATGACTGTAGGATCCGAAGGTTGTGGAGCCCTAGGCCCTCTAACGCTGCTCATCACTACTTTATAGGCTTTGCCCCAGGGATCGATGTCAGCGCCTACACGCCGTTCCTTGAAGCAGGAGTCTTTGCTGGCACGGATAGCCTTCTTGAGTCGTTTGCGGCATTCTTTATAATTCGCATGCAGTGATTACCACAGTGGCAGAGTGTGGTTTCGAGCGCACTGCGCTTTCCTGCGAGCCCGGTTACAGCATCTTCTACATTCGGCAATAGCTTCATTCCACCAGTAAACGGGTTTCCTGGTTGGCACGCGTGACCTCCTCGGCATTGTTGCGTCGCATGCTGCGCTTAATCGTTGCCTGATGCTTGTCGCCATTTTGGTGGCTTCGTCGTCAACCGTCTCCACTTCGTTCCACACCAACTGAAATACTTCAGCATCAAAGGCATGTTGCTTCCAACCTTAGTCTGCGCTGCGATGACGATGGCTCGATGGCCGCTGTGCGTATACAAATCGCCTATACCCATATGCTGCTGCGCGCTATCTAAGGTCCACTGCAGACCGCTTCGTCCCTGCCTCGAATGTGTGTTCTCCGTTGTTTAGGAGCTCGACATCCAACGAGGCAAAACACTCCATTAAAATCCTGCCCCTGCGGTTTGTGCTTCTACTGCCCCATGTTGTAGACCACGCATTACCGGGGACTTTGTTTGTGCTTCCATCACCAACTCCGTTAGCACCCGTTCGTACTGCCATATGTCCAGACTAGGTGGAGCATAGCCTTTCCATACCGCCCTTTGACGATCCGGACAGCGGGAACTACCCGCCGCGTGACTACCACCACATAACGCACACTTTTCTTTGTTTTCGCAGCCGCTGCGAAGTGACCCTCTTCACCACACTTTCTACAAAGCTTGCTGCGGTCTATCGACTCTTTGCAGTTCTGTGCCAAGTGGTTGAATCCCCAGCACTTGAAGCATTTCGTTGGCGAAACGCACTCGCGCACTCTCCAGGATACCCAGCCAATGCGGACCCGCCGCACCTTTAACACTTTCACTGCATCATCTGCAGATAAGCTGACGTAGGCAGTTTGCGTGCCTTGGTGACTTAATCGCATGTTTCGAACCGATGCTTCGTCCGGGCGAACTATTTCACACTGCGTGTTTAGCGCGTCGCGAATTTCAGCCGCTGTTCTCACCTCATCGAGGTCCCTAAGCTGGAGCGTTATAGAGTGCGTTTTTGCCAGCACCCTCGCCGTATCACCCAGCACTCCGCCTACTGCAACTTGGTACGTTGTTGCGTTATTCTCCGGTGATCGCTTCAACTCAATCAGCAGCTCGTTCTTCGCGGTTTGCCGAACAGCTTTCACATTTTCCCCAAACGATTTGAGCGAGTCGTTGGTCTTGATGGTCCGCATAATGTCTGCATACGACCGATCAGAGGTAGCCGCGATGATCAGAGTGTCGGATCTGGGCTGGGTCCTGTGCTTCCTGTGCTGAACTTTCGTCCACACTTGCTTTTATTTCGGCTGCGGCTGGACGACTGCTCCTTGAGCTGGTGTCGAGACGTTGCGTACCTTCTTTATCTTCCTTGGGAATTCGGAATTGCGCTGTACCAGCGGTGTCTCGCAGACATTCTCCTTCCTCTCCCGCAGGGCATGCGGTCCTGCACCCTTACGCTTCGTTGGCGGTGTGTCCAGATTAGGCTCCTGCATTATCTTCTGATCCACTCCTGTTTTGAACCAAGATGAAGTTTGTGACGACGTATGGCTGCTAATCACCTCTTTAGCTGCGTCATCGTGCGTTTCTATAGCAGCGAGCTCATAGAGAGCTTTGATACTCTCAATTGCATCTCTCATAGGCTGATGGATTGAGCGCCTTTTCCATCTCCGAGCATATCCACAAGGTGTCTGATCTGCTCCCCGAGCTTCCAAAACGACGGTTGGCCGACTGACACATTTGCCCCGGTGTTGTTGAGAACCTCGTTCCCCGCCGACTTTATAAGAGTGCCGGTCTCTGTTGGTTTTGTTGTGTTTAAAAACAAAGGAAAAGACATAATAGATCCCTCGAGTGGCGGAGAAAGGGTGGTCCGTCTGAACAGAGGTCCGCAATATACAGATAAGGCTAGATAATCCTAAGGGCGCCAGGTATTCGGATACTCCGTTTGAGGCTGAGCTAGTTTTTTGACTGGGCCCTCAGCCAGGTTGATTTTCGGCACGGGTCGTATGATACCTTAATCCAGCCCAGTACCATTTATACCTATTGTAAGGTTTAGTAACTGCCGTCCCTCTAGGATCAGACGCAGACCAGGGAGCCGCCCACTATGGGACATACGCTTCTTGGTTTATTTTTACCAACCCGCACGTTCGGTGTTTTTTTTCGCGTTTTTTGTTTAACAAATCTGATTTGAAATGGAAAATATCATGCGGATGATGAAGAAAAGTTCAAATAACCGCTTAACGATCTCGATCTAGAGTGTGTTCTTAAGTATTTGCAGGGTAATTACATACAAAAATTAGTAAGAGAATAATCTTCGGTCTGACCGAAACTAAAATACCCTGCACATGCGAGTACGATACATTGTGCGACGATGTTCGACCTCAATTCAAACCCAATGCAAAAAATCGCGTCCAAATCAGTTCAGTATTTCTGGATAATTTTTCAAAATTTTATCTATTTTTTTGTCGATATTTTATCACTAATTTTTCGAAAATTTATAGATTTTGTATCGACATTTCAATTCCCTGATCCATTTAAAAATTTTGTTCCAATTGCATTTTGTTCCGGTCCAATTCCATTTCGTTTTTATCCGATGTTGCCCGTTTTAAATACCGTCCAACCATTCACCAAAAAAAGAGGAATGCCAAAATTTGGAGTCGATATGACAGACTGACGGACATGGCCTAATCGACTCAGGAGCTGATGCTGATCAAGAATATATATACTTTTCCATACCGGATACACCTCCTTATGGGCGTGACAAAAACAATATACCCTCGGACACTAGTGCACAGGGTATAATAAAACAAATCGAACAGATATTAAGTTGGTTCCGCGATTACTTCACTATTACTTTTCAATATTTTCGACTTATTCCAGATGTACAAAATAACTAATATATAAGGTGTCATCAAAATCCAAGCACTATTTCCAATGTTTTTCATTTTTGTATGGGGAAAAATAAGTGCATTCCGCGCCGACTTTTCTTTATCCTTTAAACTTCACATAAGTCATTTTTAGATACAAAGGAACCAAACTGGCCCTAAGTTTTTGAACCGGTCTAATGTACATGTTACATATCGAAGCTCCCAGTTAAATAAATGTACATGATCTTAAACTGACTGATCTTAAACTTTTAACAATCAAATCAAGTTAAATGGAAACTAAAAAAAATTGTATTCATTTTCATAGTTTGGAATGTCGATGCCGATGAAAGTCGGGAATTACAAAAGTATTTTTTTGTTCGCTGCCCGCACATTTTCGGAAAGATGGGTGCTCAAAAATACCATCTGCAAAAAAAACTGGACTTCGTTAGTGGAAAAAAGCCAGTCATTTTACCTCCATCCAAATATGCATGAGATCAATTTAAAAAAACGCTTTACAAAATATTTTTAGGTTGACCGCTTAAAACAACATGAACTGTTCCAAGTAGTGCAGATGTTTTTTTTGAGCCCCTGACTTTCCGAAAATGCGCGGGAGCGAACAAAAAAACACTCTAGCAATTATGGGTGCTCTAATGAACATGAACAAGGTTAGGATTTTAGTCAGAAAGGTCTGCGGACTAGACTGGATCTTATCTTAGCAACTTTCAGAGGTACGCTGTATAAAAGTAATTACTATTTAGCAATTAAAATTCATGTAAGCAACATTATTGGAAGTCTTCCCTTACATTTATATTGCATCAATGGTGGTAAAACATACATATCGATGGTCATACCTCATAACTAACATTTTATGATGTAGATAACTTAAAGAAACAAATTTGAGTTACGAGGTGTCAACGTTTGTAAGATTGAAGTATATTTAATCAATTGATGTTCAACTAATTTTAAGTTTATTATATAAAAAAATAAAAATACAGTACAAATTAGTACTTATTTCTTTTCCTTTCTTTTGGGGGTAAAATAATTTCGAATTTCGAAATTCAATAAGTGGACGCTCTAAAATAAGCCTATTTGAATCTTAAATTATGATTGTTAAATCTTAAATCTAGATTGTGTATTCTTGATTTTAGCTTAATCAATCTTAAATTAAGATCATTTCAGTTTAACCCATTCACGACGAGTGTTACCATATGGTAACGCTGATAGCGTTCCACGGTATATTCAATTAAAAAAATATTTGAACAAATATCACTAATCTTTTGATTTTAATAAAGCATGCTTAGATCTTTATTTTGATATATAACTCTAAGCAATCGCATCTCAGTAGCGACCGTGGCGGATGATTGAAAAGTAGTATTTTAAAAAAGTGGGAAAAAACAGCGAAATGGCGCGACCTTTCCGCTAAGAATATTTTTCAGTGTTACAAAAAGTTATATAATACGGATGTTTGTTTTCTATCATTTGAGGAGAATATCAATGTATAATAAAACGTATTTCAAAAAATCTTTTATTACTTCGGTGTTACTTTTTTATCACTTTGCATTTTGCTGTTACCATATGGGCACGCTCGTCACAACCCTAGTAAATTTAAATTTGTACTAAGAAATATTTTATTTTAGCTTTTTTCATAAAAAATTCTATATGTTTTATCTACAAATTGGTTTTAAAGTAAGAAAAATTAGCATAGCTTCTTGAGTGGATTTAGCCATATCCGTATGTCTGAATGTCATTCAGTATGTCCATCCATCTGATTGGTAAGAAGATTGAAGCAAGCTAGGCGGTCCAAACTTTGGAATTAACTCCTGCAGGTCCTAGAAGGAGTTGGTATTGCAAATGGGCTGAATTGGTCAACTGCCACGCCTACCTTCCATTCAAGTGAAAATCGTCTTTAGTAACAAATATAACCCAATTTCATGGCAATACCCCGATTACGACATGACATCATGATAGCTAGGTCATGCCGAGCTTATGAATGTAAAAATTCTACATCTAAAAAATGGAGCACATAGTGCTGTGAGTACCGTCGGTGGAATGAGCGGAAATGTGTACGGCATATATAGATTCACTTCGACAGGCTGAAACTTACTCACTTGTTTTTTTTAGCAAATTTACATTACGATGAAGACATTTTGGCGAGCACAATTTTCCTCGATTTATCCGGCTGGAGAAGAAGATTAGGATTAAGATGACGGAGGTACTGCCGATGGTCTTCATCGAACACCTCTTTTACAGCCATGTAAATTGTGTATGTCAAATGACGACGAGGACCTTTCTAATTTCAGTCCATATGAAGACATTTCTAATGTTATTGAAAACCTGAGCAGTATTATTGGTATACGGAATTATACATATTATATACAATGGCGGAGTGGCTCCAGGACACTTATCAAGAAAATCCTAGTTAAAAACTGAACTACTTTTCTAACTTTTTTCCTGGGTTCTATAAAGTTTTTTTTTTTGTATGCAAAAATGCGTGTTTTTTAAAAACAAACTACTTTGCTGAAGAATCTTTTCCAATCAAAACTTATCCTAAATTTATATAAATTTTTTTAAAAAAAATTATTTTGAAAAAAATTTTAAAATTAAAAAAAATGGTTGATTTAAATTTTTTTTACAAAATAAATGTTTACACATTGCCAAACTTTCAAAAATTAAAAAAAAAATAGTTATAAACAATAATATCTTAAATTAGGTAATTTTACTAGGGTTGTGACGAGCGTTACCATATGGTAACGGGCAGATGTGGGCAAACAGCAAGTGGCCCAAAAAAAAAAAAGTTTGGAATTCGTTTCTTAGGTCTTTTCTAGGTAATCCTGAAAAAATCTTGAAAAAATTCCTATTATTTCGCTCTCGTCATTAATGGGTTAATTCCGCACCGAACCAAAAAAATGCTACATATCAAATTTGATACTACATCTTTATCATTTATATGGAAGAGTGGGGAATTGATGGTATACCAACTTAATTTTGATAAGGATCCAACGTAAATTTACATGAGAAAATTCGCTCCAAAAAAATAATTACGAAAATGGAGGAAAAGAAAATGAGAAATGTATTCGTTTTAGAAACGACAAAAAACGAACACATAAAAATGAAATGTGTTTCAATTTATGTATGTGATGCTTATTATGATACCTGACAATGTCGCAAAAGAAAGGAAAATAGATGCGAATTGCATTTCACCGGCTAATATTTCAATATACCCCTTGTAAAATTTACGCCCTTCAATAATTTTGGATATTTAATAGAATTTACTGAACTTTAATTCACTGCAATTAAGTCACTACACTAGAATAATCACTTTCGCATGCATAATTTATCTTAGTGATCATATATTTTCATTCATAAAGGCATTATTTCATTACAAAATGGTTTTTTCACATTTTCTGTATTTGTGTTATTGTTTGGCACAGAAAAATTGGCAGAGTTCTAAGGCGTCTAAAATTATTCAACGCCCGTTTTTTATGGTGGCACGGCTGCGATCGCATGTGGAAGTATGTGCATTCTGATCTTTATTTTCTATAAAATTACGGGAGTTAAGTAGTATTGATAGGATATTAATTGATAAGTAGTGCTGCAAGTTTGATGTTGTAAATTGATAATGCAGTGTAAAACGTGATACTATCAGTTTATTGTTTTTCATACCAATTTAACAAAAAAAGTATCAATATGATATGAAAAACCGAATGGAATGTTACAATTCTCATCAAATTAACCAATTTTGACATGAAATTAAAATTGAAAGGCAGGCAATTTCAATTTTACATGATTTTTTTATTTCAGTGCGCTCAAGTCCTAAAATAAGATTTTTGGAGCTTGAGTTAAGATTTTACGAGCTTGGGTGACTTTCATAACCGAATCGGCTTGATTTTGAACGTAAAATCAATATTTTCGACTTATTTCAGGATCTAAAGGAAGCTATCCAACATATAGTGCTCCGCATGGAGTTCCACGAAAAATCGTTTACGTGGAGAGGAAAATTTAAAAAGTGTCCCTTGACAAAAACAACAACAAAGAAAATATCGTTTTGCAGAAAATTAACCAATTTTTTAAGCTTTTATACAAATTTACCAAAACTCCAATTTAAAAAAATCTCCAGTTTCAGGAAAAATTTTTATTATTTACCTTTCTGTTGCAAAGTGGTATGTTTTTGAACGGAGCAACTTTTTGCATCCAAAAATTTTATACCCTCAAGTAGAAAGTTGAAGCTCAGTTTTTGCATCCATCAGTCCCAATAATAACTTTATGACACATTTTTGAAACGGATCCCAAATTTGGTTTTTCATCAAGGTATAAATATACTAGACTATCCTTCAATAGCTTCGATCCAAAAGGTCCTGTGGTAAATAATGAAACGACAAATCCGAAACAAACCCAAACTTGATATGGCGTCCTTAACCCATTTCCGTTCAGAGCAAAAAAGTTCGAATTTTCGAAATTTTTAGTAAAAAAACACTCCGCGTAAAACTTCAAACTTGTTTGTCTTCCGGTTCCGGAAGTCACTATATCTGATTAGTGGGGCGAACGCATCACTATATCTGATTAGTGATGCAAACGCGGGACATAGGGGTGTTATAGGTATGGATAGGGAGAACTATGTGGACATAGTGGACGTAGAGGCTAAATGGGCGACATTGCGGTAGCGGTAGGTCTAAATTTCACTTTTTGCTTGCGATTCTAGCGACAGATCATAGAATAGATTGCGCAATTGTAAAATGTGCAAATTTGAAAAATTTTATTTTTGATATCGTTTCTACCAGTGTTGCGTTTGCGCAACTTGGTTGGGGGAATTGAAATGTAAGTATTTATTTTGCTTTTAGCGATTGCTTGTTTCTTTTCTTCCGCAGATAAAGGTTCAAACTAAATAAAACCAAAAAAAGTTCATTAAAAAAGTTAATTGTTATATTTTTCAAAAATTGTTGAAAAACCACAATTTTTTAAGGTAATTTTTAGGGTCTTGGTGGGGGTGGGGAAGTGGTTAAAAGTCTATGAAACCAATATTGTTTAAGTAGATTGAACCTTAACTAACGAAATAGTATCTTTGTTTTTTCAAAAAATCCATTTTTAATCTTGTTTTCGCCGTAATGTTGCGCAAACACAACTGTGGGCTTTGAAGAAGTGCTCAGATCAAAGCTGTAATGAAAGTGTTTTTCACAGAGTTTAACATACATATGTTCAAGACGATAACAGATTAACCTTTCAATCAATTGGTCACCCTGTATGTACTAGCGCGCCACCTATCGTGGAAAAGATCTATGAGGAGCTTTCTGAGGTTAGTGTTCCTGTCACTTTCAGAACCAAAAAAGTTCGAAAAATGACAGTTGTTACACAAAAACAACTTCAGTATAGCCACTTCAAGCAGTTCTTAAGTATTCGTTCGGTGAAAGGCAGTACATGTAGGACGATAAGTTGGTTGTTAGTAGTCAGCAGAATTGTCTCTGATGAGGGAGTGGCAGTCCCGAAATGGCCATAAGACAAATGCCTTGCTGGTTTGTTGTTTTTTTTCACATTGTTGTTTCTCCATTGAATCAGCCTTTCATTACAAAAACAAACATTGCTGCTCAGAAAGCTAACACAAAATAATCGAAATGAGTTAACCTTAAATGCAAAATTTTAGCAAAATCCGTTCCGGATTTCAGCACCAGAACTACTTTTCACTTATTTTGGCGCAGCAATTTGGGCTACATTTCTCAAAGTCAGAATCCCTCCGTGGGCCCTATATTTAAAATTTCATACAGTTCACCAGAACTCCTTCTAATTTAGATATCAGGGCGAGTAGTAAGCTTCCAACTCTATATTTCAAGGGAGTGGCGAAAAGTCTATATATCCAATATTTGTATACTCTTCTCCTCATGAGGTATGGTATTTAACACTATATATATTTTTGATCAGCGTCACCTCCTGAGTTAATTTAGCCATATCAGTCTGTCCGTCTGACCGTCCTCTTTTCTTGTAAACACGATTGCAGGAGCTAGAAGAAAGCTTGCGATCTCAAATTTTGGATTTATCCTTTTTAGGCCCTAGAAGGAGTTGGTATTGAAAATGGGATGAATCGGTCGACTGCAACGCCTACCTCCCATATAAGTAAAAATCGTGTTTTCTAATTTCGAATTTTGTGTCGAAATTTCAAAATTCAAAATGGCGGATGCAATATGGCGGTCGAAATTTTAAGATTTTATCAAAATAGCATGAAATTTTGAATGGGGGGGGGGGGGGGGGTTAGGTCGCTGATTTCGAATTTGATGTCGGAATTTCAAAATTCCAGATGGCGCAACCAATATGGCGACCGAAGTTTTAAGATTTCATCACATTAGTATACAATTTTGTATAGGGGGTATTTGGGGACGCTAATTTCGAATTTGATGTAGAAATTCCTAAATTCAAGATGGCGGATCCAATATGGCCCAGTAGATGTAGGGTATATAAAAGTCGGCTTTGCCCGACTGAAACTTACTCCCTTGTTTAGATAGAAATCTTTATACCCCCACACTCACTGTGACAGGGTATACTAACTTTGCCACAACGTTTGTAATGCCCATAAGGAGGCGTGTCCGGTATGGAAAAGTATATATATTCTTGATCAGCATCGAAAACAGAGTCGATATAGCCATGTCCGTCTACACGATTGCGGTCGCAGTTTTGAAGATATCGACTTGAAATTTTTGGGAACATGTTTTTTACTTCAAAAGTAAGAGCAAGTTCGAATATCAAACAAATCGAACAAAAACTACAGTGGGCTCCCATATAAAAAAATGTTTTTTTTTACAACTTTTTTTTATTGTTGTATTCGATTAGAAATGTTTAGAAATGTATTTTGTATTTGGTCCGAGGTTCCGAAACCATATATAAGGGTCAAAATGGGGTCTTGATACCAAAAGTCTTTTTTTTGTGGATTTGATTGGAAATTTTTAGGAACGGATTTTGAACGTATTCTGAGTCTCTGAAACCACCTATAAATTGGGTCTAGAGAATAAATGTTTTCATATTTGAGGTACTTCTATATTTTTACTGTGATAGTCCACTCTCTACTGTGATGTCGGAATTACAAAATTCAAGATGGCGGAACCAATATGGCTTAGTAGGTCTAGGGTATATATAAGTCGGCTTGCAGGACTGAAACTAACTCACTTGTTAATAGAGCCCGACCGATTAATCGGCTTCGGCATCGGCTTCGGCCGTTATCGGCCAAAAATTCACATTCGGCTTCGGCTTCGGTTTTTCCGAAAAATGGCCGAAGTTTTGGCCGAAGCTTTTCAATTTTTTTCCTTATTTTTGCGACACCGAAAACTCAAACTAATTTTTTACGATACGATTTTCTAGCCCACATCACATCTAAATTCTTACTGATTTTCTTGAGACTTGAATGTAAAATTGTGTAATTGATGGAATTTCCAATGGGACATAGGAGGCCCACAAAACAAAAAATATGATTAAAATTTAAATTAGTAATCATCGAATATTGAGTGAATCTCGCCTCAAATTGCGTGGCACGAGGTTAAAACTGCCACAAAGTACATCCTTGGACATTTTCTGGGTGGATTACTGAATTTTAAATATAGATTTAGAAGCTACTACTTGCCCTGATGTCTATGTTAAAAGGAGTCCTGGTAAACTGTATGAAATTTCAAATATAGGGGTAGGAGGCTCACGGAAGGATTCTACCTTTTAGAAATGTAGCCCAAATTGCTGCGCCAACATATATGAAAAGGTGCTGAAATCCAGGACCGTTTTTGGTAAAATTTTACATTTAAAGTTCAAAGCTTCACAGGTGGTTTTTACCATCAACTAGAACATCCTTTGCCCATCACCTGACGGATTTGGGCAGTCCTGAAAAAACAGCTACTTAGATGGATTTATTCTGTGAAGAATTCTCTACCATTTCTTTTAAATTCCCATTATTTTAAGCTTTACAACAAATTTTTAAAAGTGATTTTAAAAAAATCCAATTGTTCTTACACGGGATATATGGGATAATTTGAGGCTATTGTTAGTTTTGACATAGGATTTGTTTGTGAATTCTTTTGGTTACTTTTATTATTTGTTTAAATACATTTTTAGTTCCTTAAAAAACTAAATGTGTATTTATATTTCGAATTCGAATGAAAATACACGAAAAAACAAGTTTTTAAAGGGTTTTTATTTAAGTATCGGCTTCGGCTTCGGCTTCGGTATAGGCCTTCGGCGTCGGCCGAAATAATAGGCTGCCAATTGACCTTCGGCATCGGCTTCGGCTTCGGCCTGAAAATGCTTATCGGTCGGGCTCTATTTGTTAATCTTTTTTTCGCCATTATGTTGAGCAAACGCAACTGTTGGCGGAAATAGGTTAAGTAGGTATTTTTTTTGTTTTCCAGAGGATCAATTTTTCCATTAATTCGGCTTTTATTGCAGTGTCCTTTTTTCCGGGAAGGCAACATCAAGATCGTCTTTGTTAATATAGTGCAACTTGGCAAGGTGAAGACGCAAGCTTATACGACATTAGAAATGTACTAGAATATTTTCGTATCTAAATAATGCGGAACCTTGTGTTCATGTTTGAATTGGATCTGGTTCTCCGTAGAAGCAGATAATTAAATAGAAGGAGTGGTTTCAATAAACATTCGATAGTTTTTCTAATACTTACAATGAATATTTACTTCGGCGTCTTTCCGACGGTCGTGGTCAAAATCCCGATTCTTGGCTATTAGCGTCAGAAAATGATTTGCTTTTTGCTCGCAGGTCGCGATCGTTTGAAAGCAAACCAGAGAGAGTAATTTGTTGACTTTGTGAATGCGAGATGTTCCTCGAATCGTTGGTAGTCTCTTTCGCTAGAAAGCTAGAGTTTGAAAATATTTAAAACTGTGTTTATTTAATCTTTGGTTTTTAGTGACACATTAAGGTAAATGTGGGATCTTATATACTGCCGATATATGATCCAGTTTGTGAGTTTACTGGTCAATTTATCTGTTGGCCTCAGAACTTGGCGCGTACTTTATTGTGATAATAGTAGGCGTATGGTCTGATGAGAGATCTAGAGAAGGTTATATAGTCAATTGGCTCATTTTTACAGTTTTGAATACTGCAAAGTCAATAACATCAGGAGTTTTGCGACTGTCAGCTGGCCAGTATCTTTGCGTGCCAGAATAGATCACGTCAAGGCAGAGCCTGTTGACAGTGTTGCCTTTGGGGATACTAGGCGAGAACACCAATATATATGTTTGGCGTTGAAGTCGCCGGAAACAAGGTACTTTCGTCCAAGGGAATGGAAAAAAGTCTGGAATTGCTGCTCAGTTATTTTGTGTCTTGGTGGGCAGTATATAGCTGTTAATGTTAGGCCTTTTAAGTATTCATCGAGAGAAATACTTGTCGCTTGAATATATTCTGTGCAATAGTTCTGAAGAGTTCATAAAGTTTTTTTCCTGCTTTTTATGAGAATAGCGGAACCACCTCTTGCGTTTCCGCTTGGATGCTTTGTGTCATAGATTCTGAAAAGTGGTTTTCAGTGAAGTGAGTTTCAGAAATCAGCTAACGTCTATCGCGCTATTTTGAACTAAAACTTTATTTAAAACTCTAAACCCAAAAATCCCCACGCGATAATTAAATTCCCTATTTGCCCGAATAGCACAGTCGCGAAGCGTGGGATTTAAGCCGACCCTCGCGGAATGGTATCCCCGACCGAACGAAACACACGAATACGCGAAAACCCGATAACTAAACTTTTCAAACCCCCCTCTGAAATGTACGTATATGGAAACCGCAAATAACCGAACGTGAAATGGAAACGAAAACCCACTTACACACAAAACGGAAATCTGTCAAACGAGAGTATTTTAGAAAAAAAAAAATACTAATGACAAAAATCAAGTTCTTATGTGCACCTGGTTCACGGTACCACTCACTGACACACAAAACGGAAATTTGTCAAACGAGAGCATTTTAGAAAGAAAAAAACACTAATGACAAAAATTATGTTTTTATGTGCACTTGATTTACGGGACCAGACCGACCTACCTGAAATCCCTCGCACGATTCTTTACAGAATCAATTCACCAGCTGGACTTCGAAATAAAATCGATGTCCAGCAACAACTTGGCTCAGGTGCAGGACGCCACAACAAAAATTGGAAGGGAAAGGGGAAACCAGGACCACAAAACCGACGGAGACCAACTCCACTGTTAACATCTCGAAACACCAGTGGCCGACTTGCCACAAGCGACTTGCCACAACTTGACAAACTCTATTAACATTTTTTTTTCCTTCCTTTTATGCCCTTCGAATAAACTAAATGGCCGACTGCCACAGATAAAAAAACACCAAAACACTATTGCCACCCGCTGGTGGAAATAACACCAGCGCGGAAAAATACTCCCTTCGAAAATATCTCAGCTCCACCATCCGACGAGGTCCTCAGCAACCACAAAAACACAATTTAAAAATCAAGTTCAAAAATTAAAAAAAACAATCCTTTATTTTTTAAAAAAACTACTCGAAAATTAAAATTAAAAAGAAAACGCCAGTCCACTAAACTGTTCGCACTCTTTTCCCTGCCTCAAAAGAACTAAAAGAATCTTGTCTATATGAACGCATATATGGCGCTCACTTTCCATTTCTCCAACATCTTCCCCCCCCACACATGAGCGCGACCTACGCAGAAGCCAGTATTCGCAGTCGGGGCTTTGCCCACACCTATATGTGAAAGATCTTCTCAGATTTTTCTAGAGTGTGTTTGGCAAATTTACATATACACCCCCGCACCCACCAAAATGAAAATACTCAAATTGGCGGCACTCATGTATGTATAGGCGAAAGCATAAATGTCAACAGATTCCCCTCCCAAAACAGGTTTAGAGTACAAAAAGCTTTAGTCTAGTTTTTTTCATATTATGTCTTCGTCCCGTAAGTATAGTTTCGCGCAATGCCTTCCCCAACATCGGATCGTAAAAGCTCATCAACAAACTTCTAAAACGAAGTCGTAACAAAAGGGAATAAGAGATCTTGACAGCAGTTGTCAATTCTCCGCCCGGCTGCATTCCACCCGCGAGTGACAAATTTGGTTCAATTAAACCAAAATAATATAAATAAAAAAGAAGAATATAATAAAAAAGAACAATGCAATAAAAAGTGTCAGCGCGCGTTTTCGGTCTGTGTTTTTCCCTTCGGTTTTGTTCACCCGTCGCCCCGAACAAGGGAAAAACACAAAACAATAACAAACAAACAACTATAACAACAAACAAAATTCTGTCGCGAATTTATGGTCTCCTGAGACCAGCCAACTTTCGAATCTAACCGGAGAAAATCACCCTGAGTTCCCTATTCTCGTCCGTCTTCGTCTTCCAAAACATATACCCACAAAGACACCCTCTTTTTAACCCAAAAAAAAAAATCGGACAAAACCAAAATAACGTCTCCATACTAACTCGTGTGGTAAATTCCGTACATCTCTACGTCTGAGTTTACCATTTCCAACATTTCTATATGTCGTCCCTCAAGTCTGCCATTTTCTTGGCCCGGTACTGTCCGGTTGGTCTGAGTCCCCTACTCGTCTATAATCCTTATCACCTCTGACCACCATATTCCGGCCAAAACTCACGAAGTATGGAGACGCCCCCAAAATCTCACGCTGCGCTGTTCCATTACAGCATGCCACCTTTGAGAGAAGAGAATCCCACGTCCTGTGGTTCTCCGGCACATAAGCCCTCAAAGTGGTCTTAATTTGTTAGTTCTCTAGCTCCTACTCAACGACCTACTCAAATAAGAGATTTCCTTGTCCCCTATAACAAAAGCTGTTCTCGCACTCCGGCGGCCATCTAAACCTGTTCTTCATCTCTAGAAGACCAGTTAGAGGCTTTACCAAATCAGCGAAATTCGAAACAAATCTAAATACCGTAGCGAAGAAACAGAAAAATTAAATTTTTCCCTATTCATCACAAGCCTTCCCCACAAATCCTCCTCAGGACCTCCTTCAGAACCTCAACATGCTTATCAAATGTATTTGTAACGATAAAAATATCGTCAAAATACACGAAAACATGGAGTTCTAAGTCAGCCCCAAGTCCCTCAGGCATAGCTCGGAAAACTTCCCCTACTAACTCCTCAAGAACCGAATTTTCCCTAGTTGACAAAGCAAACCTATCAACTATCGCCGCTACTGACGAGGCCTTGACCTGGAAAACTCCTCTGACTCCTGAAAAACCAAATCTTCCCTAGTTGATAAAGCAAACCTATCAACTATCGCCGCTACTGACGAGGCCTTAGCCTGAAAATTATACTGACTTTTCAAGAACCGAATTCTCCCTAATTGAGAAAGCAACCCTATCAACTACCGCCGCTACTGACGAGACCTCGACTTGGTCGGAAAAACTCCACTGACTCTTGGCCAAATCTGGCACAACACCGGCCCTAGACCACAAGTCCCCGCCAAGAATCAATGCCTGGGCCAAATCCGACACCACGAGGCATGGACCGACTTGCCCTCTACCTCGAAATGAACCGAAACTACCCCAACTAACTCCTCAATTTCTTCATATAAGAATAACCCACTCAAAAAACATTTAAAAAAAAATATATAAAATAAACCAGCGTACCGCGCTCACAGAAAAAAAAAATTTAAATAAATAAAATCAAGATCAAAAAAAAATTATTAAAAATAAAAATTTTTAAAAAACCAAACAGTAATTGTCAATTTACAAAAAAAGTTTAAAAAAAATAAAATGGAACGGACTCACCAAAAAAACACGAACTCCGCCGGCGGTGTCGTTCTCACCGATACGATTAAAAAAAAATGCTAAATAAAATTAAAAGACTAATTAGAAAATTATAAAAAGAACTGGATTAATACAACCAAAACAAACGGCACAAAAAAAAACAAATAAATATATTTAAATTAAAAAAAAATTTAATTTGAAAAAAAAAACCCGAAAACTAAAAAAACTTTTTTTTAAAAATCAAAAAAAAAATTATTGAAAAAAACAAAAACATTTTTATTAAAAAACAAAATAGCCCCACGTTGGGCGCCAGCTTATCGCGCTATTTTGAACTAAAACTTTATTTAAAACTCTAAACCCAAAAATCCCCACGCGATAATTAAATTCCCTATTTGCCCGAATGGCACAGTCGCGAAGCGTGGGATTTAAGCCGACCCTCGCGGAATGGTATCCCCGACCGAACGAAACACACGAATACGCGAAAACCCGATAACTAAACTTTTCAAACCCCCCTCTGAAATGTACGTATATGGAAACCGCAAATAACCGAACGTGAAATGGAAACGAAAACCCACTTACACACAAAACGGAAATCTGTCAAACGAGAGTATTTTAGAAAAAAAAAAATACTAATGACAAAAATCAAGTTCTTATGTGCACCTGGTTCACGGTACCACTCACTGACACACAAAACGGAAATTTGTCAAACGAGAGCATTTTAGAAAAAAAAAAACACTAATGACAAAAATTATGTTTTTATGTGCACTTGATTTACGGGACCAGACCGACCTGCCTGAAATCCCTCGAACGATTCTTTACAGAATCAATTCACCAGCTGGACTTCGAAATAAAATCGATGTCCAGCAACAACTTGGCTCAGGTGCGGGACGCCACAACAAAAATTGGAAGGGAAAGGGGAAACCAGGACCACAAAACCGACGGAGACCAACTCCACTGTTAACATCTCGAAACACCAGTGGCCGACTTGCCACAACCGACTTGCCACAACTTGACAAACTCTATTAACATTTTTTTTCCTTCCTTTTATACCCTTCGAATAAACTAAATGGCCGACTGCCACAGATAAAAAAACACCAAAACACTATTGCCACCCGCTGGTGGAAATAACACCAGCGCGGAAAAATACTCCCTTCGAAAATATCTCAGCTCCACCATCCGACGAGGTCCTCAGCAACCACAAAAACACAATTTAAAAATCAAGTTCAAAAATTAAAAAAAACAATCCTTTTTTTTTTTAAAAACACTACTCGAAAATTAAAATTAAAAAGAAAACGCCAGTCCACTAAACTGTTCGCACTCTTTTCCCTGCCTAAAAAGAACTAAAAGAATCTTGTCTATATGAACGCATATATGGCGCTCACTTTCCATTTCTCCAACATCTTCCCCCCCCCACACACATGAGCGCGACCTACGCAGAAGCCAGTATTCGCAGTCGGGGCTTTGCCCACACCTATATGTGAAAGATCTTCTCAGATTTTTCTAGAGTGTGTTTGGCAAATTTACATATACACCCCCGCACCCACCAAAATGAAAATACTCAAATTGGCGGCACTCATGTATGTATAGGCGAAAGCATAAATGTCGACAGATTCACCTCCCAAAACAGGTTTAGAGTACAAAAAGCTTTAGTCTAGTTTTTTTCATATTATGTCTTCGTCCCGTAAGTATAGTTTCGCGCAATGCCTTCCCCAACATCGGATCGTAAAAGCTCATCAACAAACTTCTAAAACGAAGTCGTAACAAAAGGGAATAAGAGATCTTGACAGCAGTTGTCAATTCTCCGCCCGGCTGCATTCCACCCGCGAGTGTCAAATTTGGTTCAATTAAACCAAAATAATATAAATAAAAAAGAAGAATATAATAAAAAAGAACAATGCAATAAAAAGTGTCAGCGCGCGTTTTCGGTCTGTGTTTTTCCCTTCGGTTTTGTTCACCCGTCGCCCCGAACAAGGGGAAAACACAAAACAATAACAAACAAACAACAATAACAACAAACAAAATTCTGTCGCGAATTTATGCCGCGACACGTCTATGCTACTATTTCAAAAATAATCGATAAAAAATCGAAAAATTATGAATAAAATATCGAAAAACTATCAATAAAATACCGATTTTCGATAAAATTACTAACATCTCAGAATGTATCGTACTCGCTGGGTATTATCAGACCGAAGATAATTCTCTTACTAGTTTTTTTATAAATCTTCTTACCAACAACGCAGCGATCGTGAGTAAGATGAAGTAGCCAACCAAACGCCTACTCACCAAAGCCACTTGGACTCATACAATACCTTTAGCTAATATCGATTAGCTTCAGCAAGCTATATGTACAACGCTTTAATACACACACACAAAATCATGTTTGACATAAACAAAAATAACTTCTACCCAAAGTTGCCACCTTTAAGAAAATAACACTGCCACAAGACTACCGTTGCCACCTAACACTATTTTCACCTATTAAGGTGGTGTACTAGACTTTCATATTAATGGTCTTCATATAACTATAGAAATCGAGTGTAAACTGAAGCAACTGAATATTTTTATGTAAGCATAATGAACTGTCAAAATTTGTATACAAAATCATATACACAAATTGCATAAAAATATTTAACAATTTCGATGTGTAAACTATTGTAGAATTTTATACAAATGTAAAATGTCAACTATTTTATTTTTTTCAGATTAGTTAGTTTAAAAAAGATTTTATTTCGTGAAAAATAGAAAATTTAATGAAACGTGGCCGAGTTGAGTTTGAAATTTTTAATTATTGCGTTAAGTTCAATTCATTTATTCGTCACACCATCGGATAGTTTCTTCATGTAATGCCGTATATAAAAATATGCAATACGCTTTACAGAAATTTTTATCATTCACAATCACAAGGATACAAATTTTATCGACAAAAAACGACACAGGTCGTTTATCGTAGTATAAACGACACTCATGATAAGGCCCTCAAACTTGTTTCTTGCAAAGGTGATATTCGAATAAAAAATATTTGTTTGGGGTGATAAATTTCATAAAAACAAATAAAAATAAAAAAAGGGGAAACCAGGACCACAAAACCGACGGAGACCAACTCCACTGTTAACATCTCGAAACACCAGTGGCCGACTTGCCACAAGCGACTTGCCACAACTTGACGAACTCTATTAACATTTTTTTTTCCTTCCTTTTATGCCCTTCGAATAAACTAAATGGCCGACTGCCACAGATAAAAAAACACCAAAACACTATTGCCACCCGCTGGTGGAAATAACACCAGCGCGGAAAAATACTCCCTTCGAAAATATCTCAGCTCCACCATCCGACGAGGTCCTCAGCAACCACAAAAACACAATTTAAAAATCAAGTTCAAAAATTAAAAAAAACAATCCTTTATTTTTTAAAAAAACTACTCGAAAATTAAAATTAAAAAGAAAACGCCAGTCCACTAAACTGTTCGCACTCTTTTCCCTGCCTCAAAAGAACTAAAAGAATCTTGTCTATATGAACGCATATATGGCGCTCACTTTCCATTTCTCCAACATCTTCCCCCCCCCACACATGAGCGCGACCTACGCAGAAGCCAGTATTCGCAGTCGGGGCTTTGCCCACACCTATATGTGAAAGATCTTCTCAGATTTTTCTAGAGTGTGTTTGGCAAATTTACATATACACCCCCGCACCCACCAAAATGAAAATACTCAAATTGGCGGCACTCATGTATGTATAGGCGAAAGCATAAATGTCAACAGATTCCCCTCCCAAAACAGGTTTAGAGTACAAAAAGCTTTAGTCTAGTTTTTTTCATATTATGTCTTCGTCCCGTAAGTATAGTTTCGCGCAATGCCTTCCCCAACATCGGATCGTAAAAGCTCATCAACAAACTTCTAAAACGAAGTCGTAACAAAAGGGAATAAGAGATCTTGACAGCAGTTGTCAATTCTCCGCCCGGCTGCATTCCACCCGCGAGTGACAAATTTGGTTCAATTAAACCAAAATAATATAAATAAAAAAGAAGAATATAATAAAAAAGAACAATGCAATAAAAAGTGTCAGCGCGCGTTTTCGGTCTGTGTTTTTCCCTTCGGTTTTGTTCACCCGTCGCCCCGAACAAGGGAAAAACACAAAACAATAACAAACAAACAACTATAACAACAAACAAAATTCTGTCGCGAATTTATGGTCTCCTGAGACCAGCCAACTTTCGAATCTAACCGGAGAAAATCACCCTGAGTTCCCTATTCTCGTCCGTCTTCGTCTTCCAAAACATATGCCCACAAAGACACCCTCTTTTTAACCCAAAAAAAAAAATCGGACAAAACCAAAATAACGTCTCCATACTAACTCGTGTGGTAAATTCCGTACATCTCTACGTCTGAGTTTACCATTTCCAACATCCCACGTCCTGTGGTTCTCCGGCACATAAGCCCTCAAAGTGGTCTTAATTTGTTAGTTCTCTAGCTCCTACTCAACGACCTACTCAAATAAGAGATTTCCTTGTCCCCTATAACAAAAGCTGTTCTCGCACTCCGGCGGCCATCTAAACCTGTTCTTCATCTCTAGAAGACCAGTTAGAGGCTTTACCAAATCAGCGAAATTCGAAACAAATCTAAATACCGTAGCGAAGAAACAGAAAAATTAAATTTTTCCCTATTCATCACAAGCCTTCCCCACAAATCCTCCTCAGGACCTCCTTCAGAACCTCAACATGCTTATCAAATGTATTTGTAACGATAAAAATATCGTCAAAATACACGAAAACATGGAGTTCTAAGTCAGCCCCAAGTCCCTCAGGCATAGCTCGGAAAACTTCCCCTACTAACTCCTCAAGAACCGAATTTTCCCTAGTTGACAAAGCAAACCTATCAACTATCGCCGCTACTGACGAGGCCTTGACCTGGAAAACTCCTCTGACTCCTGAAAAACCAAATCTTCCCTAGTTGATAAAGCAAACCTATCAACTATCGCCGCTACTGACGAGGCCTTAGCCTGAAAATTATACTGACTTTTCAAGAACCGAATTCTCCCTAATTGAGAAAGCAACCCTATCAACTACCGCCGCTACTGACGAGACCTCGACTTGGTCGGAAAAACTCCACTGACTCTTGGCCAAATCTGGCACAACACCGGCCCTAGACCACAAGTCCCCGCCAAGAATCAATGCCTGGGCCAAATCCGACACCACGAGGCATGGACCGACTTGCCCTCTACCTCGAAATGAACCGAAACTACCCCAACTAACTCCTCAATTTCTTCATATAAGAATAACCCACTCAAAAAACATTTTAAAAAAAATATATAAAATAAACCAGCGTACCGCGCTCACAGAAAAAAAAAATTTAAATAAATAAAATCAAGATCAAAAAAAAATTATTAAAAATAAAAATTTTTAAAAAACCAAACAGTAATTGTCAATTTACAAAAAAAGTTTAAAAAAAATAAAATGGAACGGACTCACCAAAAAAACACGAACTCCGCCGGCGGTGTCGTTCTCACCGATACGATTAAAAAAAAATGCTAAATAAAATTAAAAGACTAATTAGAAAATTATAAAAAGAACTGGATTAATACAACCAAAACAAACGGCACAAAAAAAAACAAATAAATATATTTAAATTAAAAAAAAATTTAATTTGAAAAAAAAAACCCGAAAACTAAAAAAACTTTTTTTTAAAAATCAAAAAAAAAATTATTGAAAAAAACAAAAACATTTTTATTAAAAAACAAAATAGCCCCACGTTGGGCGCCAGCTTATCGCGCTATTTTGAACTAAAACTTTATTTAAAACTCTAAACCCAAAAATCCCCACGCGATAATTAAATTCCCTATTTGCCCGAATGGCACAGTCGCGAAGCGTGGGATTTAAGCCGACCCTCGCGGAATGGTATCCCCGACCGAACGAAACACACGAATACGCGAAAACCCGATAACTAAACTTTTCAAACCCCCCTCTGAAATGTACGTATATGGAAACCGCAAATAACCGAACGTGAAATGGAAACGAAAACCCACTTACACACAAAACGGAAATCTGTCAAACGAGAGTATTTTAGAAAAAAAAAAATACTAATGACAAAAATCAAGTTCTTATGTGCACCTGGTTCACGGTACCACTCACTGACACACAAAACGGAAATTTGTCAAACGAGAGCATTTTAGAAAAAAAAAAACACTAATGACAAAAATTATGTTTTTATGTGCACTTGATTTACGGGACCAGACCGACCTGCCTGAAATCCCTCGAACGATTCTTTACAGAATCAATTCACCAGCTGGACTTCGAAATAAAATCGATGTCCAGCAACAACTTGGCTCAGGTGCGGGACGCCACAACAAAAATTGGAAGGGAAAGGGGAAACCAGGACCACAAAACCGACGGAGACCAACTCCACTGTTAACATCTCGAAACACCAGTGGCCGACTTGCCACAACCGACTTGCCACAACTTGACAAACTCTATTAACATTTTTTTTCCTTCCTTTTATACCCTTCGAATAAACTAAATGGCCGACTGCCACAGATAAAAAAACACCAAAACACTATTGCCACCCGCTGGTGGAAATAACACCAGCGCGGAAAAATACTCCCTTCGAAAATATCTCAGCTCCACCATCCGACGAGGTCCTCAGCAACCACAAAAACACAATTTAAAAATCAAGTTCAAAAATTAAAAAAAACAATCCTTTTTTTTTTTAAAAACACTACTCGAAAATTAAAATTAAAAAGAAAACGCCAGTCCACTAAACTGTTCGCACTCTTTTCCCTGCCTAAAAAGAACTAAAAGAATCTTGTCTATATGAACGCATATATGGCGCTCACTTTCCATTTCTCCAACATCTTCCCCCCCCCACACACATGAGCGCGACCTACGCAGAAGCCAGTATTCGCAGTCGGGGCTTTGCCCACACCTATATGTGAAAGATCTTCTCAGATTTTTCTAGAGTGTGTTTGGCAAATTTACATATACACCCCCGCACCCACCAAAATGAAAATACTCAAATTGGCGGCACTCATGTATGTATAGGCGAAAGCATAAATGTCGACAGATTCACCTCCCAAAACAGGTTTAGAGTACAAAAAGCTTTAGTCTAGTTTTTTTCATATTATGTCTTCGTCCCGTAAGTATAGTTTCGCGCAATGCCTTCCCCAACATCGGATCGTAAAAGCTCATCAACAAACTTCTAAAACGAAGTCGTAACAAAAGGGAATAAGAGATCTTGACAGCAGTTGTCAATTCTCCGCCCGGCTGCATTCCACCCGCGAGTGTCAAATTTGGTTCAATTAAACCAAAATAATATAAATAAAAAAGAAGAATATAATAAAAAAGAACAATGCAATAAAAAGTGTCAGCGCGCGTTTTCGGTCTGTGTTTTTCCCTTCGGTTTTGTTCACCCGTCGCCCCGAACAAGGGGAAAACACAAAACAATAACAAACAAACAACAATAACAACAAACAAAATTCTGTCGCGAATTTATGCCGCGACACGTCTATGCTACTATTTCAAAAATAATCGATAAAAAATCGAAAAATTATGAATAAAATATCGAAAAACTATCAATAAAATACCGATTTTCGATAAAATTACTAACATCTCAGAATGTATCGTACTCGCTGGGTATTATCAGACCGAAGATAATTCTCTTACTAGTTTTTTTATAAATCTTCTTACCAACAACGCAGCGATCGTGAGTAAGATGAAGTAGCCAACCAAACGCCTACTCACCAAAGCCACTTGGACTCATACAATACCTTTAGCTAATATCGATTAGCTTCAGCAAGCTATATGTACAACGCTTTAATACACACACACAAAATCATGTTTGACATAAACAAAAATAACTTCTACCCAAAGTTGCCACCTTTAAGAAAATAACACTGCCACAAGACTACCGTTGCCACCTAACACTATTTTCACCTATTAAGGTGGTGTACTAGACTTTCATATTAATGGTCTTCATATAACTATAGAAATCGAGTGTAAACTGAAGCAACTGAATATTTTTATGTAAGCATAATGAACTGTCAAAATTTGTATACAAAATCATATACACAAATTGCATAAAAATATTTAACAATTTCGATGTGTAAACTATTGTAGAATTTTATACAAATGTAAAATGTCAACTATTTTATTTTTTTCAGATTAGTTAGTTTAAAAAAGATTTTATTTCGTGAAAAATAGAAAATTTAATGAAACGTGGCCGAGTTGAGTTTGAAATTTTTAATTATTGCGTTAAGTTCAATTCATTTATTCGTCACACCATCGGATAGTTTCTTCATGTAATGCCGTATATAAAAATATGCAATACGCTTTACAGAAATTTTTATCATTCACAATCACAAGGATACAAATTTTATCGACAAAAAACGACACAGGTCGTTTATCGTAGTATAAACGACACTCATGATAAGGCCCTCAAACTTGTTTCTTGCAAAGGTGATATTCGAATAAAAAATATTTGTTTGGGGTGATAAATTTCATAAAAACAAATAAAAATATACATAATTTTTTAAAAATTTTGTTAGCAAGAACGAACTATTGCATTTTCAAGAAACATTTTTGAGCAAGTTCCGCGGCGAGCAAGTCCCTTTAACCCATTCATGACGAGCGTACCCATATGGTAACGCTGATAGCGTTCTACGGTATGTGTAATTAAAAATATTTGAACGAATATCACTAATCCGTTTTTTGATGTTAATAAAGCATACTTTGATCTTTCTTTTGACATATAACTCTAAGCAATCGCCCGTCAGTAGCGGTCGTAGCGGATAATTGAAAAGTAGTGTTTTTAAAAAGTGGGCAAAAACAGCGAAAAGTTACGACCTTTCCAGTAAGAATATTTTTCATTGCCATAAAAAGTTATATATTTTGAATGTTGTTTTTTTGGCATTTGGGTAAAATATCAAAGTATTAGAAAACGTATAAAATAAAATTATTTATAACTTCTGTGTTACCTTTTTATCATTTTGAATTTTGCTGTTACCATATGGGCACGCTCGTCACAACCCTAGCAAATTTAAATTTTCTTACTGAAATTGTTTGTATGTGCTTTTTTTATGTAAAATTAAATATATTTTATTTGTATATTGATTTGAAAGTGTGTTTGTGTACTTGATATAATTACAAACAAATTTTTTTTTATACCCCCACACTCACTGTGGCAGGGTATACTAACTTTGTTACAACGTTTGTAACGCCCATAAGGAGGCGTGTCCGGTATGGAAAAGTATATATATTCTTGATCAGTATCACCTCCTGAGTCGATTTAGCGATGTCCGTCTGTCTGTCCGTCCGTCTGTCCGTCTGTCCGTCTGTCCGTCTGTCCGTCCGCACGATAGCAGTCGCAGTTTTGGAGATATCGACTTGAAACTTTGGGTACATGTTTTTCTCGTGAATGCTGAGATCAAGTTCGAGAATCAGCCAAATCGGACAAAAACTGGGCGTGGCTCCCATACACCGAAAAAAAAGGTAAAAATTTTTTATTGTTGTATTCGATTGGAAATGTTTAGAAACGTATTTTTGACATGGTCCGAGGTTCCGCAGTCACATATATAAGGGTCTAAATGGGGTCTTGAGACCAATTTTTTTTTTTTTTGTGGATTTAATTGGAAATTTTTAGAAATGGATTTTGTACATGGTCTGGGCTTCAAAACCACCTATAATTGGCTCAAAATAGGGTTTTGAGACCACAATTTTTTATGTTCACTTCTTCCTACTGTGTGGGGGTATTTCAGCTTTGGTATAGCCGAAGATAGTCCACTCTCTAGTTAATATTCAGATTGTAAATAAATTTTGTTTATATACATTTTTGCGTACATATTTGAGTATTTTTTTGTAAAATGAAGGAAATTTTATCTATATATTGGTTTGAAATATATTTGTTAAAGCTTTTTTCATATAAAGTTAAAAATTTGTTATCTATAAATTGTCTTTAAAGTGTGGTTATGTACTTGGTGTACTTATGAAAAATTAGCAGCACCTCTTAAGTTGATTTAGACATATCCTTATGTCTGTCCGTTATTTTGATTGGTATGGGCTATTGAAGGAGCTAAATTAAATCTAGGCGGTCCAAACATTGAATTTATCCCTTGGAGGTCCTAGAAGGAGTTGGTATAGCAAATGAGCGAAATCGATCAACTGCCACGCCTACCTTCCATACAAGTGAAAGTCGAGTTTTGTAACAAATGTTACCCAATTTCACGGGAATTGTGGTAGGAAAATTCTCCGTAAGATATATCGTCGATGGTGAGTGCCGCAAAAGCTATATGAGCAATACCCCGATCATGACATGACATCATGACGCATTCAAAATCCACGTCTAAGATGGCTATGTCATGCCGGGATGATGAACATTAAAAAGTACTACTAAATGGAGCACATGTGAGTACCGTCGGTGGAATGAGCGGAAGATGGCGACCAGGTCTCAAATGGAAGGGTGTATGGTATATATAGACCTACTAAAACTTAATCAATTGTTTTTTAAAAAATTTTCATTACGATGAAGACATTTAGGCGAGCATAATTTTATCCGGCTGGACAAGATTATTAGGAGGAATATAAAGGAGGTACTTTCTATGGTCTTCATCGTACACCTCTTTTACAGCCATGTAAATTGTGTATGTCAAATGATGACGAAGACCTTTCCAATTTCAGTTCATATGGAGGTATTTCTTATGTTATTGAAAACCTAAGCAGTATTTTGGTGTAGGTGTAGATACATATTATATACAGTGGCGGACAGATAATTAGGGCCAGCCTTGAGTGACTGCCAAAATTTTAAGAATATCAACTTGATTACTATTGAAAAGGTCTATCGGACCCCATTCTATGATGCCTACCAGGACACTTATCAAGAAAATCCTAGTTGAAAACTGACCTACTTTTCTAACTTTTTTCCTTGGGGCTTAAAAATTTTTTTTTTTGATGCAAAAATGTGGGTTTTTTAAAAACAAACTACTTTGCTGAAGAAACTTTTGTGATCAAAAATGCTCCTTAATTTATAGAATTTTTTTTAACAACATTTTTTTTTAAAAAACCCTTTAGATTTGAAAAAATTAGTCGGTTAAAATTTTTTTTACAAAAAAAATCTTAAAACATTGCTAAACTTTCAAAAATTTCAAAAAAAAAGTAGTTGTAAAAAATAATATCTTAAATTAGGTAATTTTGCTAGGGTTGTGATGGTAACGGCCAGGGCTGGGCAAACGAAGAGCGGTCCAAAAAAAAAAAGTTAGAAATTCGTTTCTTAGGTCATTTCTAGGTATTCCTGAAAAAATCTTGAAAAAATTCCGAAAATTTCGCTCTCGTCATGGGTTAAGCGTGCGTACGGATGTCCAAATGTGGCAAAAGAATCGATTGTTGCACAACCGATTTTGCAAAAAACAAACGTGAATAAAGCAGGTAATCGATTAATCGAATGATTAATCAGGTTTTTTTTTAAAAAGGAATGGTACAAATATTCATTTTTTTAAAATGTATTTATTTATCTATATTTTTAGAATACTGTATTGTTAAAATTTTTTTTAAATTTCCAAAAAAAAAAAACAAAATTAATGAAGACACCTTTTAACTAATGAGGGGAAATGAAAACTTAAAAAATTGTACATCTCGGAAAGCAGACTTTTGTGGCAAAAAAAATTTCAGATTTGGTTTTAGGACGACAACATACATAATACAAAAATAAAAAATTGGAAAAACCCAATCGACTTGCAAGAAAAAATATCGACAATCTGGAAAAATGTTTAGCCGTTACAGGTGGCAAAGCTAGCCTTGTGGCAGTATTATTTTCTTGAAGGTGGCAATGTTGAATCAAAGTTATTTTTGTTTCTGTCAAACATGATTTTTTGTGTGTGTATGTACATTAAAGTGTTCAGCATATAGTTTGCTGAACTTAATCGCCATTAGCTGATGACATTTCAGAACTGGGTGTGGGTCAGTTGGCTAGAGTTTCCGCTTTCTCTGCGGTAGTCATAGGTTCCAGCCCGGCAGCGGTCATAGTTTTTTTTAAATCCATTGCTTCATATCTTTTTACCTTTCTTTTTCAATGTAACAGTTCAACTTCCCACATTAGGCCACAATTATATCATATATAAATATTTCTTTCTATTCTTTACAAAATTCAACAAAAGTACAAATATTTCCCAAATGATTCTTTGTGTGTATATGTTGATTAAAGTGTTGAACATTCAGCTTGCTGAACTTAATCGCCATTAGCTGAAGACATTTCAAAACTGGGTGTGGGTCAGTTGGCTAGAGCTTCCGCTTTCTCTGCGGCAGTCATAGGTTCAAACCCGGCAGCGGTCATAATTTTTTTTTAAACCCATCGCTTCATATTTATACCCTGTACACTATCCAAGGGTATATTGTTTTTGTCACACCATTTGTAACGCCCATAAGGAGGCGTGTCCGGTATGGAAAAGTATATATATTCTTGATCAGCATCACCTCCTGAGTCGATTAGTCCATGTCCGTCTGTCCATCTGTCTGTCATTTCGCACGATAACTGTCGTATCTTTTAAGCTATCGACCCCAAATTTTTGGATTCCTCTTATTTTGGCGAATGATTGGACGGTATTGAAAATGGGCAACATCGGATAAGAGCCACGCCTACCTCTAATACAAAATGGCCGCCAATTTTATATTATTTTCGTTTATCTTGAGAAAACTTAACCGATCGCCTCCAAATTTTGGCATTCCTCTTATTTTGGCGAATGATTGGCCGGAAAATTATCGATAAAAAATGGAAAAATTATCAATAAAAAATCGATAAAAAAAAATCGATAAAATATCGAAAAATTATGAATAACATATCGAAAAAGTATCAATAAAATACCGATTTTCGATAAAAATTACTATCATATGGTCTCAGAATGTATCGTACTCGCATCTACATGGTATTATAGCTTCGGTCAGACCGATAATTCTCTTACTATTTTTATACCCCCACACTCACTGTGGCAGGGTATACTAACTTTGTCACAACGTTTGTAACGCCCATAAGGAGGCGTGTCCGGTATGGAAAAGTATATATATTCTTGATCAGTATCACCTCCTGAGTCGATTTAGCGATGTCCGTCTGTCTGTCCGTCCGTCTGTCCGTCTGTCCGTCCGCACGATAGCACGATAGCGGTCGCAGTTTTGGAGATATCGACTTGAAACTTTGGGTACATGTTTTTCTCGTGAATACTGAGATCAAGTTCGAGAATCAGCCAAATCGGACAAAAACTGGGCGTGGCTCCCATACACCGAAAAAAAAGGTAAAAATTTTTTATTGTTGTATTCGATTGGAAATGTTTAGAAACGTATTTTTGACATGGTCCGAGGTTCCGCAGCCACATATATAAGGGTCTAAAAGGGGTCTTGAGACCAATTTTTTTTTTTTTTTTTGGATTTAATTGGAAATTTTTAGAAATGGATTTTGGACATGGTCCGGGCTCCAAAACCACCTATAATTGGCTCAAAATAGGGTCTTGAGACCACAATTTTTTATGTTCGAGGTACTTCTTCCTACTGTGTGGGGGTATTTCAGCTTCGGTATAGCCGAAGATAGTCCACTCTCTAGTTTTTTCTTTATTTTATCTTTCTTTTTTAATGTAACAGTACCACTTCCCACATTCTATAAAAAACTGGTAAGAGAATTATCTTCGATTTACTATCGATAATTTATCGATTTTTTATCGATAATTTTTCGATAATTTATCGATATTTTATCAATAATGTTCCAATATTTATCGATAATTTTAGTTTCCTGATCCATTTAAAAATTTTGTTCAAATTCCATTTCGTTCCCGATCTCATTTCCAACCCATTGCAAAAAACCGCATCCAAATCAGCATTTCTCAAGATAAACGAAAATAATATGAAATTGGCGGTGATTTTGTATGGGAGGTAGGCGTGGCTCTTATCCGATGATTCCCATTTTCAATACCGTCCAATCATTCTCCAAAATAAGAGGAATCCAAAAATTTGGGGTCGATAGCTCAAAAGCTACGACAGTTATCGTGCGAAATGACAGACAGACGAACAGACGGACATGGACTAATCGACTCAGGAGGTGATGCTGATCAAGAATATATATACTTTTCTATACCAGACACGCCTCCTTATGGGCGTTACAAACGATGTGACAAAAACAGTATGCCCTGGACCTAGGGTTACCAGATTCTCTTGAGTAAAAAAGAGTACAGAGTTGCAGGGGGTCCTAAACTCCTCGGTTTCACACCACATAATTTTTTATAAACCAAAAAAAAATTAGAAAACAAATTCTTCAAAAAAGTTTTAGAATCCAACTTTTTGATAAAATGTCCAAAGTTTTTTTTAATCTGAAATACTAAAAAAAATCAATTTAAAATTTTGTAAAACTCACCAAGTACCAACGTATACGCTGATTCAAAATTAAAATTTACTACTCAGGTTTCTTTGGGAGTTAATGAATTTAAATTTGAAACTCCAAAGGGTCTAGTTGACAATCAAATTAAACGGATAAAAGGTATAACACAAAATTTTAGACTCTGGGTGCTAATGTTCCGATCCTTCCTCAAGAAATTGATAAATTTAGATATATATTTGAATTGTTTTCGATAAAGACATTCAAAATTGTTGTTGCTATTTCGGCTAAAAAAGTGATATATTTCATACTAAACTTTTTGTTTTAATCCTAGCATTTAAGAATTTTTTTAACTTTTTGAATACAATGTGACGAAGGATGCTTCACTAACTAACATAATATTTGAAGGTTTCTTTGAATTCTGACGAATAACAAAAATTAGTAACCTTACTGAGCCGATACATTCAGTTGTTATATGGTAAAGTCACAGAAATAAGAAAAAGAGTAAGTTGCTATACAACAACAAGTAAAAATTCAGTTTGCTGCATTTTACTATTCGCTGCTTCAGTGAGTTGGCGTGTGATGCAAAGGAGAAGCAATTCTCTTGTGCGTCTTACCAATACTTACTTATAGCGTCGCTAGGATAAAATAAAATGCATAAAGAGTACAGACGAGGATCCATGGCTGGATCCGAAACAGTACACTCTGCCAGACTGAGTTTTTGCTTAGTTGTTGTACTCCCTTTCCAAAATTATTTTTTTTGGAAATGAGCTAAAACCCATAATTAATACAAAATATATTAATTAAACATTTAACTTTTCAAATTGCTAAGGGTATTCATTTATAGTGGGAAACCCCTCGAAACGTGCAGTTGCTTAAAAGAACTGCCAAATTTCATATATTTTCACTGCTCATCTGAACAACTGAATCGTTTCCGAGGGGTTTTCCACTTTACATGAATCGCCCTATTGTGTTTTTTTCCGCAAATCAGTAAAAACACAATTGTTGAGGAGAGCGATAAAACTGGTTCATTCGCTAATGGTAAAAGTAACCAATCAAGCCATCTTCTATGATATTAATTAAAAGTTACTTTTAATTGTTTCATGCAACCAAATTTTTACATTTCGTCTTAATCAAGCAGCTTTGTCTAATTGCATTTGAAATTAAATTTTTTTGTATATTGTACTTAGTTACTTTTTTGGGTTAATTTTACCGACCTTTATTTTCTGTATAGGAAGATATTTCATTTTGGTCCTGAAAGGCCTGGATGTTTCGTGTTGGGAAATTTGTTATTATTAATATATTGTTTCTATCCATACTTACAGCCCACTTCTCCTTAATGCATCTGATGCCGATGTTGGAATTAATGGTATGATTGAGTACAGTATAATGGATGAAACAGCTAAGGCATACTTTAAGATCGACTCATTAACTGGAGCACTAAAATTGGTGCAACTATTAGATCACGAATATATTAAAGAGTTCAGATTTAATGTAATGGTAAGAAAATCTTTTTAGGTAGGTACTCTACATGAAATTCTGTTATGGCCAATTTCACAGTGCACATTTAAGTTGGGCTTAGTTATACCCTGCACACTAGTGTCCAAGGGTATATTGTTTTTGTCACACTGTTTGTAACGCCCATAAGGAGTCGTGTCAGGTATGGAAAAATATATATATTCTTGATCAGCGTCACCTCCTGAGTTGATTTTGCCCTATCCGTCTGTCCGTCTGTCCTTCCTCTTTTCTTGTAAACAGTATAGTGGGGTTTTCGGGGTCGCTGATTTCGAATTTGATGTCGGAATTTAAAAATTCAAGATGTCGGAACCAATATGGCGGCCGAAATTTTAAGATTTCATCAAAACAGTATACAATTTTGTACAGGGGGGTTTTTGGGGTCGCTTATTTCGAATTTTATGTCGCATTTTCAAAATTCAAGATGGCGGATCCAATATGGCCCAGTAGGTGTAGAGTATATATAAGTCGGCTTGCCCGACTGATACTTACTCACTGGTTTTTTATTAACTGCTCTATTCCTTTGGGTACATTTTGCATAGGTGCGAGTTGAGCTATTTGGAATTTGGGCGGGAGTGGCAGCTGTAGCTGCTTGGGAAAGCAAAAGTTTGAAATTACTTACAGCTCTGTTTGTTTCATCTTTCGTTTTTAGTGACACATTTAAGTTAATGTGGAAGCTTATATACTGCCAATATTTGAGCCAGTTTGTGAGTTTACTGGTCAATTTATCTGTTGAATTGGCCTCAGAACTTGGCGGGTACTTTATTGTGATATTAGTAGGTGTATCGTCTGATGAGAGATCTAGAGAAGATTCTATAGTCAAAGTTTTAAATACTGCAAAGTCAATGACGTCGGCATTTTTCGACTGTCAGTTGGCCAATAACTTGGCGTGCCAGAGGAGACTACGTCAAGGCCAAGTCTGTTGATGGGTCTCAACAGCAGCCTGCCCATTGGTGATATTAGGCGAGAGCCCCAATATGTATGTTTGGCGTTGAAGTCGCCGGCAACGAGAAACTTTGGTCCAAGAGAATGGAAAAAAGTCTGGAATTGTTGCTCAGTTATTTTGTGTCTGGGCGGGCAATATATAGCTGTTAATGTTAGGCCTTTTAAGTATTCATCGAGAGAAATACTTGTCGCTTGAATATATTCTGTGCAATAATTCTGAGGAGCATAATGTTTTATCCTGCTTTTTCTGAGAATAGCGGAACCACCTCTAGCGGAACCACCTCTAGCGTTTCCGCTTGGATGCTTTTGGTCTATATCCTGGTAGATTGAGAAAGGGATTTTTAGGGAAGTGAGTTTCAGAAATTAGCATAACGTCTATGCTAGAGTCCTTCAAGAACTCGAGAAGTTCTAGTTTGTGAAGACACAGGCCGTTCCAGAATGATATTTTCAAACCATTCATGGTTTAGACATGAGATGTTGTAGTAAAAGACTTTGATTTCATTTCTTGCATCTTATTTTGCATACCAGACATGAATTGGGACATATTTTGCATGCCCTTTTGTAGAGTTTGTTCAGGGTTACTACTAGGAGGAGCAGTTTGAATGTTTACAGGAACAGAGTCACCGCTTTTTAAGGCGCTAGGGTATGAAACACCTTGTTTTCTAATGGTGCTTACAAGAGATTTACCATCGGGTTGAGAGGGAAAATTTGGGGTTTTCCTTGCTTCCTCTTTTTGAGTCGAGTTTTGCGGTGCAAGAAATATCGCAGAGAGTATATTGGGTGGGGTTCACCTTTTTAAGAGTTTTTGAGTCGAACTCTAGCTCCACACGGAATAGGGGTTGTGGGACTTTATTTCGATTGTGTATATTGAATACTTATTTTACTTCAAAGCTTTCATGGGTTAAAGCATTTTTGATTTCGTCACGAAATATTCAATACCTTTCAGTGTGACTGAGAGTCTTTTGGAGCTTTTGATCTGGTAAGTGTAGTAGCTCTTTTTGAGTTTATCAAAGAGATGGATAAGTTCCCTACACACAGAGAAAAAAGTCGTAGTGCCAACAATTTTATACTTAATCTCAACAACTTCTGTTGGTCATTTCATGCCCAACAACTCAACATTGTTGTATCAAAAACATAAAAGTTGTTGTCTTTTCAAGTTTTTCCGCTTTTGGTTCAACAGTTTTTCTATTTGGCGCAAATTGTGAAATTGTTAATTTAATAATCTTCGACTCATGTTATGAATGAATAATCAACAACGAAAACAGTTTTGATGACAGTTTTCGCACTTGACGTAACGATAAGTTCTCAAATTCTCTCAATTTAGATTTTCAAGAATAATATTCTTATGGCAACAATTTTAACTTTGAGTTAAAAATTATATTCTAGTTTTCAGTTTAAAAGTTTCTCAACTTTTGTGTGAAGAGCGCAGTATTTGGAAAAAGTATTTGCATTAAAGTAATTAATCTTAATACAAAGATATCATTGTTGGGGGAAATTTTTCAAGAGCTTGAAGTATTTGTTTTGACCGCGGTTTTTTCTCTGTGTGTAAAGTTTGGCTTACTATAAATCTGTATTTTCGTTTCATTTATTTTTCCCTTTACGATGGAAATCACGTGGAAACTATTATCACCAATGTGTTTGGTAATTTCTTTTATGAGCGAATTAGAGTTTCGCTCGCGTAGATATAAAGGTGGGGGTTTTTGCTAAATTTTTGCAAAAATCGCAAATCGATTTTGCCCAAGCTAAAGAGACGGGTTATTGGGATTCGCCTTTTGAATTTTAGCTGAGTTCTTATTTCCATTAGAGGGGGACGAAAGACCTCGCTTTGGAAAGTAAATATCAATACCTTTTTGCTTTGTAGGCAATGTGCTGGGTTGATCTGTAGGGCGGGTATTGATCTTTGCCCTGCGGTTTGCGACAATGGTAGATCTATTAATTGTATCATGCGCATCAGACCCGGGGGTGATGCAGATGGGGATTTGAATATATTTACTAGAAGTATCAATATGAGAAATAGCAGATACAGAGTTACCTGAGTTCACCTGTTGTAGAGATTGCAGTGTTGGTAGTTGTTGAATGGTGTGCTATTGCTGAGTTGGAAAAAGTTGCTCAATTTGCTGATATTGTTGTATTTGCTGCGGTTGTTGTTGGTGTAATGGCATTTGTTGATGTAATTGCTCTTGTTGCTGCTGTTGCACATATTGTTGTTGTGATAGCTGTTGTTGTGCAATTGTTGTTGTTGTAACAGTGCTTGTTCTTGTAATTGTTGTTGTTGTAGCTGATTCTGCATATTGGAATTGTTTATAGCTGCGTTTGAATTATTGTCATCAAGAGTTGGTGAGTGATTCACCACCATGGCTTTGGCTCACTGGGTTACGAGCTTGGTTTATGACTTTGGTAGCCAGTACCACAGTTTATCACCACAAGAGGGCGCTGGGGTCAAACGGATAACGCGGATGTAGTGTCTACGATACTCTAGTTTCGAGTGAAAAGTTTTTTGGGATTTTGTTTGATTGTTTTATTTTTATAGGGAAATATAAACCATAAACGTCACTTTCGTTTTATTATTGTTTGGAGTCTAAATTCACGCAAACAATTGGTAATCCAAAATAGACCGACAGTACACCGCACTTCGTGCTATTGCGAATCATTGGAAAATGCGCTTTCCAAGCACATACAGATATTGTTTTCCGTATCGCACTTTAGATTTTTGTTTTTCCTTATAAGAACCGAAAGTATTCAAAATATTGAACAACTTCTCAACCAAAAAGTGTGAAAGTGATAACGTGCTCACTGCGACTTGGTCCTCGGTGTGTACTACTGCACAATATTGGAGGGAAAATTTGAGACTCCAATCTTTGGCCCTAGGAAGTTTTAGGGTGGTTAAATGGGCGCAGGCCTTGTTCCTCTGCGAACTCTTCGATAGCTCTCGAAATCGTTTCAAAAATTAGAAAAACAGAAAATTCGTTTCAAATTATAATATGTTTTTATTTATCTTTTATATTTTTTCCTCGGAAAATCTTACCGGCTTTTCTGTCTATGGCGGCTGCTGCTTCGTATGGTATTCGAGAGAGAGTGATTATTATTCAAAAAAGCCAAAAAGCTGTTGGCAAAACCGAGATCGCAATACTTGAAAGCATATTCCGCTACAGACAACAGCACCCCCTACATTTAACAAATTTATATATTTATAAGGTGGCGTTTATATTTACGCGGTTGGCGTGAACATTGCTGCCCGCCTTGCAGCATCACTGCAACTACAGGTACTAGTTAATTACAAAATTTTATTTTTATAAAAAATTCAGGGCGTACATTTACAAGAATTGTGATCAGAGCAATATTAATTCTCTTCAATTAAAATACAATGAAAATTACGTTTGGTAATCTCCTCTAATTGTCTATATATTTATCCCTGGTCCAGAAATTTGGCGGTTGGCGCAATAGTTAACAACTACGATGTTACCTTAGTTAAAAAATATAACTTTATTGGTAACTGTAAGTTTATTAATGAATTGAATGATTACTACAACTGATATTTATAAGTAAATTATGTTAACAAATCAATAATGAATGATATTGCAATTCTAATTAATAAGCTGAATTAAAATGGAGCGACAAAAATATTAATAAATGAAATTACAATTCTACTTAGTAAGCTAAATAAAAATAGAGCGACAAAATATTAATGAATGAAATTACAATTCTCCTTAATAAGCTAAATAAAGTATAGCGACAAAATAATAAACTAAATTAAATTAAAATATTCTTAATAAGCAAAAGTACAATTGTTTCTATGCTGTGTCAGCATTTGATGCCCTAGGTGGTTTTGGTGGTGGTTGAAGTGTTGTGGTGGAGAAGGGTACCGTAATTCCTCCCCCCTTAGAGTAAAGCGATGGCCACAGAGAACCTGATGTGGGCGGAGCGATACTAGGTGTGTTGATACAATATCTGGTGGAGCGATGCTAAAATCGTGAGTGGCGAATTTTGTGATGGTCTTCTTTGGAAATATGACAAATATTATAACGAGAATGCCAACGATGCTTATCAAGGCCACGATGGTATCGGGTTGTTTGATGTTCGTGGTTTCCTCCAGCCATGATACATCTTGTTTCTGCTGGAACTGGTATTCTGCTAATTTTTTCATTTTTATTAGTTCCCTTGTAAAGTTAGCCTCAATTTTGGCTGATGATGCTGCTCCGACATACATTTCGTCCCAAAATGTGTTCGGATTCCCGTTGTAGAATATGCCGTTCACTTCCACTTTGCAGTCCTGGTAAAGGAGAAGAGCTGTGCCTTCAATTATTTCAGGCTCATTTCTGCAAGTAGATTTTATTAGATTTTTATCGACTAAAATAAAATTCTGCTCCGGTTGCAATATTGTTGCGATACTGCCGATGTCATTTAAAGGGCAATGTGCTGGTTTATTGCTTTCGATTGACTCCATGCAGTAGTAGGTATCCTCTGTCTTGGGGCAGGCTACGTCAAAGTACTGAATTGTCTTCTCATTATACAAGATATACGGTTTTGTTATTATTTCTTATGTTTTATTAATAGGCAGTAAAGCAATATGAACAATTTTATAGGGATATAGTGATAAAATTGGAATGCGGATATTAAATATAATGTTTGAATTATTGTAGTACGCTTGTAGTCCGAGTAATTCATATATGTGTTCGTCTGACTTAATTTCTATGGATTGGTTTTTAAAATTGGAATAAATTTCTTTAATTTCTTGAGGGCTCAATATTTGTTTTGAAATGATGTTGAGCTTAGCTAGTGTTATAGCTTCTGTTATATGATTTCTTAGTAAATCTATATTGTAGTTAACCAGATTGAGGAATTGTAATTCCATCAGTGTATCTTCATTTTTTTTTATTGTATTTGCAGTTGACGCCAAATATTGTTCTATAATTTTTTGGTCATTATTTATGTGTGACGTTATGTTTTCGAATCTTCTAATTATTTCGTAGTTCAACCTGCTTTGGTCAGCTATTGATATTTCGATATTACTTCCCTTTTCGTGTAACTGTCTAATTTGTTTGTTTAGTCTATCTGCGTCGCTTGCGTTTATGTTTCCCGTGATACATTTAATCATTGTTCCCAATCCATTAATTAGTCCTCTTCTCTGTCTTTTTATTGGTGTTAATGTCAATACTTTGTGTTCCAGTTCTTTAAGTTTTAATTTAGTGATTTCTATTGTGTTTGTCAAACCCATGTTTTTCAAATGTGTTCAATGTGTATGTGAGTTTTTCTATGTTCATTGATAGATAGACAGATTTTATTCATTCATATATATGTATACATATTTCTTTTAAATAACTTAAAATCTAATTATTGACATTAACATTGTATGTTGTGTGTCGTTTTACAATTTTACTAATATCCTTTAAGGCATCAAAGATTGCATTTACATGATGTTTACATTATTTTTCTTAAATTTTATTTTAATTAAATTCATTTATTAATAAATTTCTGTAGTTCAGAGATCGATATAAAAACTCATAAAGTGCTGTGTAATTTTTGCCATTCAAAATATCAAGAACTTCGGTGAAGGTTAATTCTCTCTTCCCAAGATAATTGAGTCTAGCAGTATTAAAGATTGGGCAAACCCCAATGAGATGATATGTATTTTCAGTCTTAATCAAGTTACAAAGAGAACACGGACCCAGCGGCTCACTTCTGAAAGCTCTAGAATTGAAATCCAACAAACCAGCTCTTGCTTTGAAGATCAAGCTTATCATATGAGTCGATTTGTGTAATAAAAAGTATTGGATGTTATCATGTTGAAGTTGTGGATATAAATCATGGTGTTCTGAATTTTTTGCACTGTGAATATGCTGTAGCAGTTGTTTGCTCTCAATAAGCGGAAGCAATTTATTTATATGTTCAGTGAGTGTAATAAAAGATAAATTTGTGGGCATACCAATATTTAAATCAGAATGGATCTTTTTCCACTCAGGTACCCAATAGACTTCTTTTGCTAACACTTCATTTCCTAAAATATATGGCAGTCTGTTTGGCGGCAAGCTAAATATTTTTTTGATGTAATTCAGATGTAAATTAAGTGATTCTACAAATTGTGATTTCAAACCGGTTTCTAAATAGAGCATATAATTTGGCGTGTTCTTCGGTAGAAATAAAACTTTTTTAATAAAGTACCGAAATAGCTTTTCTACTTGGTCGTACTGTTTATAACCCCAGATTTGGGCTCCATAGAACATAATAGATCTAGAAGCAGCATTACAAATTTGTAATTTATTTGATGTCAAAATCTTTGGGTTATAAATGCAACTAAGCCAAGTGGCATTTATTGCATTTTTTGCAGTAGCAAGCTTCAAATCGAAATGTTTTCCAAAAGACAAGTTATATGTTAGTAGTACTCCTAAGTATTTATATTCATTAACGATTTCAATATTTCGATCACCCAAATGCCATGAAATGGACTTAGATACTCTAGAACCTTGTCTAGAAATTAGAATTTTTGACTTACAGAGGTTCACGGTAAGTTCCCACCAGAGCTGTGCGTGTACAATTACGATCACTTTTTGAGTACGATTACAGTAATCGTACTCAAAATATTTTGAGTACGATTACAAGTAATGGTACTCAAAAAATTTTGATTACCATTACTTGTAATCGTACTAAAAATATTTTAAGTACGATTACTGTAATCGTAATTAAAAATCGTACTTAAAAATTTTTGATTACAAAATTTTTTGAGTACGATTACAAGTAATTGATTACAAATTTTTTTGAGTACGATTACATGTAATTTTTTACAAAATTTTTTGAGTACGATTCCAAGTAATTCCAATAATTTAAATACGATTACTGTAATCGTACTCAAAAAAGTTTGAGTACCATTACAGTAATCGTACTCGATATTTTTTGAGTACGATTACAAGTAATCGTACTCAAACTTTTTTAAGTACGATTACAAGTAATGGTAATCAAAAATTTTTGATTACTTTAAAGTAATCGTACACATATAATTTTGAGTACGATTACAAAGTAATCGTACTTTTTGTGTAATTGATTACAAAAGTAATCGATAGCGCGCAGCTCTCAGTTCCCACAGCTTACAGTAGTCATGAAGAGCGTCTATCATATTCTGTAGCATCTCAGGGGAAGAAGACAACAAAACAATATCGTCTGCGTACATCAGCACCTTGACCGTTGTATCACCTATTTGTATGCCTCCGGGGAGTGAATCATGTAAATTGTTTAAATACAAAGAGAATAGGACCGGGCTGAGCAAACATCCTTGTTTTACAACTTGATTTACTGCAATTGAATTTGAGAAAGACTCTCCATCCCACACCTGGCTAGTAGTATCACTGTAAATAAAATTCAATGTTTTAACGATTTTGGAGGACAAACCAAATCTAGAAAGTTTGGAATTGTGTTAAAAGCTCACGAGAAATTAACGAAAATGCATACGTTTTCATTTTCTGTTTAAAATTTAAGTGAACTATACTTGATAGGTTGAAAAGACTGTCAACTGTTGAGTAGTCTTTGCGGAAACCCGCCTGGTATTCATTTATAATATTGTTTTGGTCTATCCAAACATGTATACGACTTAAAAGCATTCCCGTGAATATTTTGTAAAACCTCTGTAATGTGCAACATCGTTTACATTTCCCTTTTTAAACAATGGTACAATTATAGCTTTTCTAAAAAAAGATGGAATTTCGTTTCTTATGAAGATTCTATTGGAAATAAGAAGCACTTCCTCTAAGAAACAACGCGGAGCGTTTTTATAAAATTCGTAGCTAATTTTATCCATACCAGGCGCCTTATTTAGCTTACATTTTTTCAATACAAATAGAAGCTCTCTATACTCAAAAGGGCCATCTAGAAAAGGATCAACAATATTAGGCATCGACCACGATATAACCTGTTTTCTCTCTTCAACGGATAGCAAACACTTAAAATGGCTACTATAGTCATCAGATTTTAGCAAACTATCAATAATATGAACTGACTTTTTAAACGTATTAGCTAATTTCCACCAATCATTTGCATTCCTAATTGTATTCAAACGATTTATATTTTCATTTTGAAATAAAAGTTTTCTAGCCTTACAAATTTTCATATATCGTGTTCTGCTGGCCACATAATCTCTTCAAAACACTTCCAAACTGTGCTTTCTAAAAATATTAAGGTGACTTAACATTTGTTTACGAGCGTTTGTACATTGACAGTTAAACCAATTGTTTTTAGGTTCAAAAAACTTTTTCGAATACCTAAAACCTGAAGCCTCTTTAATTTTATTAATTGCAACAGCGATTTTATCACCAACAATAGAGTTACTCCAGATATACTCGGTGTTCGAAGAAGCTTTGAGAAGTTCCGAATAATTGCGGGCATTTTTTGGGTTCCAAAACAACTTCTGTGGTAGTGACCTGGACATGGAGTTGCTTGTTGCAGGTATTGAAATGTTTACCACAAGCGGCATGTGATCTGAGTACGTTTTAGCAGGTATAGAAAATCAATTTCAACACATTAAACGAACTAATGCAATAATCAATAACAGAGCTGCCAGCACCACCACAAAAGGTGAACTCACCATCAGAGTCACCTTGATGTCGTCCATTCACAATAACCCCTCCAACACTTTCAATAAGATCCATAACTTTTCTGCCCTTAGAGTCGATAGTATTATCCTTAGACTTTCTTACTTTGTTAATAAGAGGACAATCCGTGACTAAATTTGTGTCAATAAACTGACGGTTCGCCAAACGGGCGTTTAAATCACCAACAATCAAAAACATAGGCGAGTTAAGCTTTGTAACAAAATCTTCAAATACTTCAAAATCTCGGGACCAATTATTACAATTTAAGTAACGTGGAATAAGATGACAATACATATCACGTAGCTTTAATCGCAGACAAGTGTTTCCAGCAATATTTACAAAATTTAGTGAAAGTTGCTTTTGAATACATTTTTTGAAACCAAAAAGGCAACCACCACTTGCTCGGCCAGCATTATGAGTTTTCTTAGCATCATCCCAATATAAAACATATTCCTTGAAAAATTTTGTAAAATTAACACGTTTATCGCCTACATATGTGTTTCGAATAAAAAGAAAATATCAAAATTATTTATGTATGTGAAAAAATTACCAAAACTAAGTTTGCTATTCAAATTAGCTATATTATATGCAATTAAACTACACACTTCTAATTGTTAATTATTCAAAGTTCGCATAGTGTTATTTGGAAATTTTTGCAACTCTTTTACGGCGACATCACAATTAAAGCGAGCTCTAGTGAAAATGTTTTTCAAAAACAGCGCATCCTCGACACTTGCTGCCAGCATTTTACCGTTCATCCATGAAAACTGCTTGTCGTTGACGAAAATCGAAAAATCTCCTAAACGTATCTTGATGTCGTGTAGCTCTGCTAATTTTTTCGAGACCGTACGAAGGTGATATCGTTTCTCACGCTCCTCAGCTGTATAGTCTTTGTATATATAAATAGCTGAACCTTTTAGCAACTACCTGGCTGCCAACACGGCTTGATATTTGGTCATGTTCATTGTTAAATTTGACTACTTTATCGAATTTGTATGTTCTACCAGTGAATAATTCGTGTGGTGTCAATTTAGTGGTAGAATGGATAGCGAATTTCTTCATGTTCGATTGATGTTCTTTACGTTTTGCTATGATTATTCTATATATTTCTGTTAGTGTGGAATGTAGTCTTTCCACAGGTGAATTGCTACTTGTTTGTTGAAATGAAGTAATGTGTTGTGTTATATTGTATTGTGTACAAAAGTCATTAAAAATCATACTAGTAAACTCAGAGCCTTGGTCGCAAATAAGATTTTTTGGAATGCCGTGTGTACTTAAAAAATGTTTTAGAGCTAGGATAATTGATACGCTTGTTCTACTTGGGACTGTATATGCTGAGGCGAATTTTGAAAATTTATCAAGTTTAGTTAGGACTTGATTGTGATTTATAGTGTAAATGTCTATGTGTATTGTATTTGAGTGTTTGGCATTTTTCGCAGTTATTAATAAGACATTAATAAGACAAGACATTATGACTACAATCAAAACTTTTAATATAAATATCGTTCAACTTTGTATGTAGCCCATTTTGGTACAGAAGACAAACAACATTATTCGGGATTTTATTTAGTTTTTTTGATTAGAATTTAATTTTCTTTGAGGAAGTTGAACTGGATTTACTAGATTTGATTTTTCTTTATAAACAAATTCACGAACTAAAGTTTTATCCGGCCAAAAATTTTTATTAACAATCTCATCAAACAATTCTGCAGGAACAGATAATTTGAAAGACGAAATGTTTCTAGCGTATGAAAAGTTGAATTTAAAAGCATTTATATTATTACCGGTTTTATTGAGTTTAGAATCAATATAAAATATAACATCTTCAGTTAATGTGTCTGGTTCAAATCTGGACACGAAAATAGATTTTTTAGGTTGCATAACAACAAGCCTTTTTGGGGTTCTCGTTTCTTGTACTTCCCGCAAACAATCCTTTGGAGAAATAATATTTATGGAAGGACAAACATTTTTATCAATATTTGAGATTCCATTCATATTTTTCTCAGGAGCGTCATCTACCCTCGTTTCCAAAACCACAGGATCAGGAGAATAAAATGTAACTGGAGAAGCAAACATATCGGAAAAGGATGGAGTTGTCGGAGTTGAAATTGGCTTTGGGGTAGGTGGTAAAAGCCCAACAGAAGTATTTTGTTTCGGAGCTGTTTCATCCAAACATTTATACTTCTGAAAGTTAATTTCGTACTCTTTCAGTTTAGACTGGGCAGCTGCTAAGTCCTTTGATACATCATTAAATCCCTTTCGGGCTTGACGTACCAATTTACAGATGTCCAGCTCTGTATCGCGGCAATCTTCGCAGGACCAACGAAGACCTTTTTTACCCTCGATCAGATCGACTACTCTACCAGTAAGGGATGCACATTTCACGTGATAAAAGCTATCACATAGCCAACAAGAGACCAAGCGTTCATTATCGACTTTAATGGCACACTTACGGAAAGAGCAAGTCATATTTAAATGCAAAATTTATAAAAAAAAATAAAATACAAAAAGTGTAAAAAAGTGTAAATTGTAACGAGACAAAATGTTGACTGGGAAAAGGCACTTTCAAATTATATTAAAACAAGTGCCTGAAAGTATGCTCTGAATATGATCAGTCTGAGAATGTGGAATCTATATAAAGCTGGTGACACAAGAAATGTCAAAGTGGACAGTATAAGCAAAAACAAAAAAAAGTTTGCAATTTTTGTTGTTGTGATACTTAGCTGACAGGAATTCACGGAAATATAGCACAAAACTTTGTTATTTGCACAAAACTTATTGCACTTAGCCAGAATTTAATTTATTTAATTTATTTAAAAGGATTTCAAAATAATTAACACGGTATAACTATTTAAAAATATTTAATCAAATCGCAGCAAAAAATTCACTTATAAACAAGTTGAACAGGGTTGCCAATGATTGAACTATGTAACGTCGCAAAGGCTGGGGTAAGGACTCGTCGGATGTCCAGGGCTTCGTTGACAGAAATAAATTTATAATTTACAGAGATTATAATAAAACAGAGACTTTATTCAATAATAGTTCAAAATAAAAGTTACAAATTTCGATTGGAATTTATTGGGCGAACAGTGGCAATAGTCGTCGATGTTTTGGGGTTATAGCTGATCGGCGACGTTGGCAATTTGTTGGGTGACGACGTAGATATGCGGCGATAGTCGATGGTATCGTAGCGAAGTGCGATTTCGAAAAGGATGGGCCGGAGCGTGGCTAGTGCTAGCGTAGGCGTATCAAGGCTTAACGTGGGTGTGGTGAGCATGAATGGCAGACCAAAATGTCTCCAAGGATATTTGCGCAATACCACACAATGTCGTCAGTGGTTCAAAATCCTTTTGTCCTTCGAGGACCTTCGTACTTTCCATACACTTCGTTGACTTCGATATATTCTCCAAGTATCCTTCCAGAGATTCTCCACTGCTCTTCACACGTTTGCCTCCACGCTGAGAGTCTCGCAAGTAGCCTGATTTCGGAATATTCGCAATAGCCCATTAGTATAATTTTATATAAAAAAAATGGATAAAATGGGGGTAACAGGAATATAAATAATTTATTTGATTATTTTATTAAGTAAAGAAATATTGGAAAAAGGGAAAAATAAAGTTTAATTAAGTAAATGAAATGTGAAAACAAGAAATAAAAATTTTAATTAGAGGCTGTAAAAGAAATTAGCTTTTGTTAAAATGAAATTAAATATATTATGAAATTTGGTAGAAAAATGAACGTTTTATTGAATTTACAAAAATTGAAGACTGGGGAGAAGTTAATTGCCGGTACAGGCGGCTACCCCCTGTCCTCATCCTTGTGTCCATCCAGATTTCCTGATTTTCCCAAAAGGGTGACTGGGGCGGAAGTTAACTGCCGGTACAGGCGGCTAACCCCCTGCCACCATTTTGGTCCTGTTTCCCATTCTCCTAACCTCAAAAAGTGTGACTGGATAAGAAGTTATCTGCCGGTACAGACGGCTGCTTCCATGCCACCATTTCTGTCCCGTCCCAGAGTTCCTAATACCAAAAAGGTAGACTGGAGAAGAAGTCATCTGCCGGTACAGGCGGCTGCTTCCCTGCCACCATTTTTGTCCCAATCCAGATTTCCCATTACCCAGGACAGATTTCCTAACACCCAGAATAGTATGACTGCCAAGAAGTTATATGCCGGTACAGGCGGCTACTTCCCTGCCATACTTCTGGGCTTCCTTGATACGTAAATAATATAAACGACACTCACATGATTTCGGAATATTCGCAATAGGCCGAAATCAGGTCGAGTGCGCGCCTTTTATAGGGCCGTGGAATCACCAATTCCTGTTGGTGACTTGTTGCTCATATTTCTGTCGTATCATGTGGTGAATTGTAGCACATTATTTCCGTCGCGTATTATCGTGCCTCTATCGCCGTCCCTCTTTTCCCTATTTGATTTCGGCCCAACAACACATCTAGTCATTCGTCGTTTGGGTATTGTCGATGATACGGTGACCAGGTGTTGTTTTGAATTTCACCAATCAAGTTGGTGACCAGGGTGCCACTGTTCGCCCCGTTTAGCCGACTTAATTTTAACATTTGGTTGTAATATTCATTTGTTTATTTGGCGACACTAATATGTCGCGATAGAAATGTGACGTCACCATATTTTTGGGGTCGTCACACCCCCCCTTATTTCCTCGGACGAAAACGGACGACCTCTGTTCCGTTTCCGCCTAGTGTGACCAGGTAGTCGCCTTCATTACGTAGAACTCGGAATCGACTTCTTTGTCCAGGGGCCTTCCGGGCTCTGGCCTGTATTATTCGTCGCATCACCGCCGGACTGAGCGTGAATTCCTCTTCCATGGGCTGCTCCTCGCTCCGCGTAGGTGTTGTTGCCCGTGCTGGTGTGTGTGGCGTTGTTGGGCGTTTGGGTGATGGGGTGTGTATGTTGTGCTGGTGAGGGAATGCTGGGGCATGACCATGCCATCAACCCGCCGGGGGTCTGAATCTCCAACCAGCCTTCGTCAGTCTCGTCGTAATGCAACGTCAGGTATGGGGTGCCATCGGGTGAAACATCCACCATTGCCCGATGTCGTGTTCACTCATGGGCACGCCATCGGCGGGCATGGGTAGAAGGTACCCTAGAGTGATGGCACTGGCGTTTGACGTGCGATCCCCTTCGTCGTCGGGCATGGGCCCCCCAGGCTTGCTTGCGTTGGGGCTGCCTATGTCCTCTTTATGTGCACGTGCTGTCTTCGTGGTTGATGGCCCTGTTTGGTCACTCATGCTGGCCGCTGGTGGCGCGGCGTGTGTGCGCTTCTCATCTACCTCATTTGTGCTTATGGCCTGTCGTCCTGCCACCTGTTCCTTCTTGCTATCGCCATCTTGCATTTCCGGGATGCCAATGCAATCCTATGTATCGTAATCCCTCGGATTTCTAAAGCTATATTCTACTCATGAAATTTCAAATATTCAGTATAACATTCCATTTACTTTTGCAGTAGCAGACATTTTCCTTCTGCTACTGCGATCTTACCCTTTGTTCCTTACATTTGCTTACCCTACGTCGTTGCCACTGCCTCCGACGCACTATCCCTTTCCTTAAATCCTGTAAATCGCTAACATGTGCGTTTCGCTCCTGTGAATCGCTCTGGCTTCTTACGCGCACAATCACCGGTGAAATAAAATCTACCACTTCATAGGGGCCATCAAATTTTGGCGCCAATTTGGCCGTAAATCCGTCGATCGCTTTCGAAAGGTGGTGTTGTCGTACCAACATCATCTGTCCAACCTCTGGTTGCCATGCTCGTCGTCTCAGATTGTAATGCCTCGCCTGGTCCTGGGCGGCTTTCTCCATACTCCTATGCATTATGTCAAATACCTCTCGGAGTTTGTCGGCGCGTTCCACCGGCGTCTGTATCATCTGTCCAGTGCCCACTGTCGTTTCATCATAAAGGGATTTTGGTAGTCGTGGTTCACGGCCTTGTACCAAGAATGCTGGGCTATAACCTGTCGTCTCGGACACTCCTGTGTTGATCGCCAGCGTGATTTCTGGCAGGAATTCGTCCCACCGCCTTTGATTATTCGTTGACAGTTGTGCCACCATCGTTTTGATGGTTCGATTCGACCACTCCGTGGCATTCTCCTGCGGCGTGTAGGGTGCCGTGAACTGATGCCTAACTCCAAGTTCCTTCATGTAGTTACAGAACGCCCTGCTTTTGATCTGGGTGCCGTTGTCCGTCACCAACACCTTGGGTACACCAAATTGCGCCAGAATTCGTTCGAGAAACGCCTTCTTGAGTGTGTCCGTGGTTGCCTTTCTCATGGGTATAATCTCCACCCATTTGGTGAATTTGTTGACGAAGACCAGCATCATGGTGTTGCCGTGCGTTGACCGGGGCAATGGCCCCACAAAATCGGCGCAGAGTATTGCCCATGGCTCCTCTGCAATCTGCGTCAGCATCCGGCCAACTGGTTTCTGTTGCTCCGGCTTGAATTTTTGGCAGCTCTCACAGCTGCGTACATATTGACTTACCGCTCTAAACATTCCTGGCCAATAGTACCTGTTTGCCACTCGTGCAATTGTTTTCCTTATTCCAAAGTGTCCAGCGGTGGGGTCATCGTGGTTCTCGGCCAGCACCCGCTTCCGCAAGGGTGTTGCCACGCACAACTTCCACGGTGCGCAGTCCTCGTCACCTACCCGCCTCGGGGTGTGTCGATACAGTTGGTCGCCTTGCAGCATGTAATCAGCAAACTTCTCCGGGTTCTTCCGCACCTGCTCCTTCCGTTTTGTCAGCCAACTGCCGCCTTCGTTCTTGTCGTCCACCGCCTCTGCAGCCCTCAATACATCTCGTGGTTGACGCGACAGTGCGTCGGCCACCACATTCAATTTCCCCTTCCTATATTGAATCGTATACCTGTACTGCTGCAGCTCCAGCGCACAGCGGGCGATCCTCCCTGAAGGACTTTCAATAGAGTTCAACCATTGCAGCGACAGGTGGTCCGTAATGATGGTAAACTCGTAGCCTTCCAGGTATTCGCGCATCTTTCTTATACCCCACACAATGGCGAGGCACTCCTTTTCGGTGGGTGAGTAGATGATTTCTGCCGCTGTTAACCTTCGGCTGGCGTACGATACTACCCGCTCCCGATCCTCAATTTCCTGCGTCAGTACTACGCCCAGGCCTTGGTCGCTAGCGTCTGTCTGCAAGGTGAACCGCTGCGAAAAATCTGGGCAGATGAGCACCGGTGCTTCGGTGAGACGCAGCTTCAGCTGTTCGAACGCCTCCTGCTGCTCCTGCTCCCATTTCCACCGACGACTCTTCTTCAGCAACGCAGTCAATGGCTGGACCACCTTGGAAAAATCTGGCACAAATCTCCGATACCAGGACGCGATGCCCAGGCATCTGCGCAGCTCCCTCAAGTTGGTAGGCGGCTTCAGCTCCTGTATCGCTGCGATCTTCTCGGGGTCTGTATGTATTCCGTCCGCCGTGACGATGTGACCTAAATATCGTATTTCCTGCTTAAAAAACTCACATTTTTCGACATTAATTTTCACATTTGCCGCACGTAATCGTCGGAAGACCTCACGCAGGTTGGTCATATGCTCTTCCAGTGTTGTTCCCGTGACAATAATGTCATCGAGATACGCGAATGCATGCGGCTCCATCTCCGGCCCGATGACCCCATCTAGGGCGCGCTGAAATGTCGCTGGTGCCGAATGAAGGCCGAATGGCATTACGCACCATTGATACAGTCCTCGTCCTGGCACTGTGAACGCCGTGTACTGCTTGCTTCCAGGCTCCATTGGCACCTGCCAATATCCGTTCTTCAAATCCAGGGTGCTAATGACTTTCGCATTCCGGAGTCGGTCCAGGATGTGTTGAATGCGCGGTAGCGGATATACATCCGGCACTGATTTGGCGTTCAACTGCCTGTAGTCCACACACAGGCGCCACTTTCCATTCTTCTTTCGCACCAGTACGATCGGTGCGCTATGTGGGCTCCTTGCTGGCTCGATACATCCTTGCTGGATGAGCTCGTCGATCTGCTCGTTGATGATGCCCATCATCGCAGGATTCTTGGGGTAGTACCTTTGTTTAATCGGCAGGTCATCCCTCATGATGATGCGGTGGCTAGCAATGGTCGTGGTTCCTCGCAATTCTTCAAACGGCGGTAACAGGCGGCTGCTTCCCTGCCACCATTTTTATCCTGTCCCCGATTTCCTAACTTCAGAAAGTGTGACTGGAGAAGAAGTTATCTGCCGGTACAGGCGGCTGCTTCCCTGCCACCATTTCTGTCCCGTCCCAGAGTTCCTAATCCCAAAAAGTGTGACTGGAGAAGAAGTTATCTGCCGATACAGGCAATAATATCAGACGTAAATAATATCAACGACACTCACCTGATTTCGGAATATTCGCAATAGGCGAAATCAGGTCGAGTTCGCTCCTTTTATTGGGCCGTGGAATCACCAATTCCTGTTGGTGACTTGTTGCTCATATTTCTGTCGTATCATGTGGTGAATTGTAGCATGATTTCCGTCGCGTATTATCGTGCCTCTAGCGTAGTCCCTCTTTTCCCTATTTGATTTCGGCCCAACAACACATCTAGTCATTCGTCGTTTGGGTATTGTCGATGATACGGTGACCAGGTGTTGTTTTGAATTTCACCAATCAACTTGGTGACCAGGGTGCCACTGTTCGCCCCGTTTAGCCGACTTAATTTTAACATTTGGTTGTAATATTCATATAATTGGGCGCAGGCCTTGTCCTTCTACGAACTTTTCGATAGCTCTCGAAATCGTTTTCAAAAAAGATAAAAAACAGAAAATTCGTTTCAAATTAGTTATCTTTTCTTTATTTATTTATATATTTTCCTCAGAAAACCTTACCGGCTTTTCTTGGCTGTGGCGGCTGCTGCTTCGTATGGTAATCGGAAGAGAGAGCAAATTGATATTTTAAAAAGCCAAAAAGCCGTCGGCAAAACCGAAATCGCCATACTTCAAAGCAGATTTCGCCACACACAACAGCGCCCCCTACATTTAACAAATTTATATAAGGTTGCGTTCATATTTACGCGGTTGGCGTGAACATTGCCGCCAGCCTTGCAGCATCACTGCAACTAAATCTAATAGTAAATTACAAAATTTCATATTTATAAAAAATGGAGGGCGTACATTTATAAAAATAGTGATCAGCGCAATATAAATTCAATTTAATAAAAATACATAGAAATTACATTTGGTAATTTCCTCTAAAAATACCTCTACAGATTAGGGGTTGGACGAAAGTGACGTTGCTGCTCAAAGGCGCGCTGGGATTGTGTTGGCTCAAGCGTACGAGGCCCAAGTCCAACCGACTGATAGCTGACCAGCTCAAGCGTACGAGGCCCAAGTCCAGTCAGATCACCGTCGTGCGCTTCTATGGATGGCTCAAGCGTACCCATCCATATCATCGTCGCGCGCTCCCATGGATGGCTCAAGCGTACGAGGCCCAAGTCCATCCGTGCTGCAGCCTTGTGCTTCATATGATGGCTTAAGCGAACTAGGCTCAAGTCCATCCCTCTTTTTACTATGCGGTTCACATGATGGCTCAGACGAACGAGGTCCAAGTCCACCATCCGCAGTATGTCGATACTTCCGCTTCCGCCGCTTTCGCAGAAGTTTTGCGCGTTCGTAAAACGACGCGATCCGTATTCTTTTCGGATATCTAAAACCCGAACTCTATCGTCTCGGCCGGAATATTTTTTCATATCTCTGCCTAGCCGCCACTCATTATCTCTAACTTCTCTAAATTTTTCTGTGTAGTTTTCCATTTTAAATATTTACGTCCATCCTCATTTTTACGAGTGGTTTTGTTATAATTTTTCTTACTCTTATTTTTATTTAAATTCCAAGAACTTTTCTTTGAGACTTCCTCAAGTTCTGGCAAATTTGACGACTGATCCTGCAGTGAAATTTGATTAAAGTATACCGAATATGTCGGTTTAATTGAAACCCCATTAGGGGGCAAAGGCCCAGTTAAGATCCACCCAAAAACTGTTTTCTAAGCAATGAGTGACCCTAGAATACCTCTTCGTATTCCATCTAAAATAATTAGTGGATATATGTCACCTCCAATGAGGACATCAACTTGTTCGCTTTTATGAAAATTAGGATCTGCCATTTGCAAATCAGGTAAATTCTGCACCAAGGTCCTATCGATAGAAACTGTGGGAATGTTGCCGCTTAATTGAGGAAGAATGAGACCCTTCGTCTCTATTCTTACCCTGGGATCAATTGGTGATCCTATTACAAAATTGCACATTTTTTGAATTTGTGCTGAAACCACATTATTTAGCCCTGCTACTTGGGCATTCACGCTTTGAGTGGTTATATTCAGCCGTTTCTGCAAACGCGCTGATATAAATGTGCCTTCTGACCCAGAGTCGATTAGCGCTCTGGCCGTATAAACGGAGCCTGAATGACATATGGTCACTAAAGCTGTCCCTAACAGCACCCCTTTTGTACTCGTTGTGAAATGCGTCTGAACCCTATCGACGTGACCTTGCGAAGTGGATGGTTCAGTGGATAAATCACTTGAAACCGGAAAATTGTTTTGATTTGCACCATCTGATGGCGCAGGAGAATTAGGCGGTGACCCAAGTCCTTCACGATGAAGTAGCGAGTTATGACGCCTCTTGCAACTAAGGCACTTGTAATTGCTCGTACAATCTTTCACCTCATGAGAACTGGCCAAACAGTTTAAACACAGATGCAACCTCCTTACTGTTGACAACCTGTAACTAACGTTCATATCTAAAAATTGTGGATAATTCCACAGTGGGTGTTGTTGCGTATCACAAAGTTTACAATTCGCCTGGTAAACGTTTGCATTATGGGAATTTACTTTTCTATTTTGATTTTGGGAGTATTTATTTTGGTAGCCACCAGTTCTTTGGTTAAGCGTACCTCGAATATCTGAAACTGTTTCTAGAGTTTGAAATCTTTCAGTCAGAAAACTATCTAAATCAACCCATTTGGGGATTGCTGTCTTATTTTTAATTCCTTGCTCCCATAAGGAGAGCGTTGCTTCTGGTAAGCAAGTAGAACACAAATATACGAAAATTGCATCCCAATTTTCAACATTAATGTGATATAATTCCAAAGCGGATATACAATTATTTATATCCCGCTGTAATTTCTTTATAGCGTACCCCGACTCCGAAGTCACTGGCTGAAGGCCGAACAAAATCCTCAGTTGACTGTTCACTAAAATCCTTTTATTTTCATACCTATCTGATAGGTTATCCCACGCCTGCACAAATCCATCATTTGTGAGAGGGGACTTCTTGACTATATCTTTAGCCTCACCTCTAGTTTTTTGATTAAGGTGATATAGTTTCTCAACTGAAGTTAGCCCCGAATTTTGAATATAAATTGCCGTGAACATGTCACGAAAAGTGGGCCATGAGAGATAATCTCCATAAAATATCTCAGTGTCACACGGAGGCAACCTCATGTTGCTGGAAGACGGACGATGTTCATTTGAATTCACAATCATAGTAGAACTGGGAGGGGGCGTTAAATGATGAGCTGTCAGATTGTGAGCAAATTCACCCATCATGGCAGCGCAGGCTACATATGCCTGATAACAATTTCTGTACCTATCTTTTATTATTTGTAAATCGCCAACACGCTCCCCATTACTGGCAGAGGCTGCCTGTGAGCAGACCTCATATGCTGCCTTTACTTTTACCCACAAATCTTTAAATTCTTCGCGTTGCACTTCTAACGAAAAAGTCGAATGGTCATTCTGACCAGTGGTATTGAATTCCGCTTCGAATTCAAGAATTTCGTCAGCCAGACGATGAAATTCCTTTAAGGTAGCCATTTTTTACAAAAAATATCAAAAAACCAAAAATCCACTTAAATTTCAAAAAATCAAAAAAATTTCCAAATAACAAAAAATATTTGGAATCGCTAATTTTATTTCAATATATCTCGAAAATATTTAAAAGCGATACAAAAATTTATAATAATAAATTTCAACCCTTTGTCAGTGTCGGAAATACTGACGTAGGGCGCACCTAGGGTTGCCACATGCAAAATGATCTTCATCTGGATTTAAAAAAAACAATATCTGGACTTTTCTATTTTCAACTGGACATACAAAGAAAAAATCGGAAATTTTTTTGTATTTTAATGGCATATTTTTAAGAAATAGTAAAGAAGGAATTGGATAGCAATATGCAAGAATATACATTGGTTCCTCCTCACATTGAAAAAAACAATTAAATTACTTAGCTTATTATGAAAAAAAAAACACCTTTACAGGTCTATTCTGGCGCGGTTAGAAGTTTGTAACCGCCTTTAGTACCATCTCATTGGCATGCAAGAAACATTTTACCTTTTGTCTCTCGCCAGAGAAGACCTGCAAATTTGTCTTTTTCAGTTTTGAAAGACGTTGAAAGCTTTACAACTTCAGTTTAAAAACAGTACAATGCTATTCTTTCCACAAATATTTTGGCCGCTTGTAACAATTTACTGTTAAAAGTGTGTAGAACTCTTTACAGTTTTATAGTTTAGTCTGACAATTTGGTGGTCGAAAGCAATAAGCACTTAAGTCGAAACAAAATTTCAAAATGGTCTACTTTTTAAAAATGGTTGTGCGGTGTGGTGTAGTTCCATAAATATTCCAGAAGACTCTTCGAAAAATGTTTAGAATGACGTATACGGTCTTATTCAATTCTTGCTTAATTACCTAACCCTCTAACCGACGACTTTGGAAAAGTTAATAAAAAAGAGTCGGATAGTTTTTTTTAAGATAATTATGACCCAATAAACTCAAAAAAAAAACATCCGCAAGTCATTTGCTAATTTGGTTTAAGAGACAGGTAAAAAAAAGGTGAAGCGTGCCTCAGGGCACTGTTGCGGGTTCCCGGCAAAAAACAATCAGGTGTAAATTTTTATTTATGATATATTTTTATTGAAAAATGTAATGTAGAGTAGAAAAAAGTTATGAAAATAAGTTTTACTTTCTGCGATGATAATCATGGAAACAGTTTTTGTTATTTGAGAAGCACAAATGAATGTTGCATTTAGAACAAACACATTGTTTGCACCATCTTTTGCCACCTAACCATATTGGAAAGTGCCCGATGTTGTCGTAACGTAGGTCAGGATGTTTCGCTCTTTGACCAACTTTTGAACTGCATGGTTGTGGATCTTCTTGTGGAGTATCTGGCCTTGGAGTTTTATGCCCACTGCTTGGACGACCACCCGCACGTTTTGTTTTGTATGTCACAAGACCAGCAGCTATTTCTTCTCGAAATGAGGTAACTGGAGCAACTGTTGTTCTTCAGCAGAAACATTGTTGGAATCGTTACATTTTTCGGCGTGTATGCGTCGATACAAAATGAAGGCGTTCGTTGTTGCCATGTCGATGAAATGGTAAAAAATACTTACCAACACCAATGAAACCGCCAGCAGAAGGCACAATTGTTGGACCAGTAATTTCCAGCAATGGTAACGGAGAGCGAGGTCTTTTAGCTGGTTTTTCAATTTCACTTTCCTTTTGTGAATTCAATGATGACCCCGAAGGTGCGTCAAGTGCACTTATATTTATAGATATGTCAGGTGATTTCTATATGCGGATGACCTAAAAATCTATTCTGTCATTACACTGAAATAAAAAAATCATGTAAAATTTAAATTGCCTGCCTTTCAATTTTAATTCATGTCAAAATTTGTTAATTTGATGAGAATTGTATCATTCCAATAATTTTTCATATCATATTGATACTTTTTTTGTTAAATTGGTATGGAAAACAATGAACTGATAGTATCACGTTTTACACTGAATTATCAATTCACAACATCAAACTTGCAGCAGTACTTATCAATAAATATCCTATCAATACTACTTAACTTCCGTAATTTTATAGAAAATAAATATCAGAATGCACATACTTCCACATGCGACCGCCGCCGGCTCAGCTGTGCCACCATAAAAAACGGGCGTTGATCACTAACTTAAATTATGCATGTGAAAGTGATTATTTAGTTTTTCGATACTCAATTGCATCAAATTCTAGTGTAGTGACGTAGTTACTGAAGGGCATAAATTTTACAAGGGGTAGATTGAAATATTAGCCGGTGAAATGCAATTCGCATATATTTTTCTTTCTTTTGCGACATTTTCAAGCATCATAATATGAAACGTCTTTAATTTTTATGTGTTCGTTTTTTTTGTCGTTTCTAAAACGAATACATTTCTTATTTTCTTTTTCTCCATTTTCGTAATTATTTTTTTGGAGCGAATTTTCTCATGTAAATTTACGTTGGATCCTTATCAAAATGAAGTTGGTATCCCATCAATTCCCCACTCTTCCATATAAATGATAACGATGTAGTATCATATTTGATATGTATCACTATCGGCCATATTTTGTCAACGAAATTTGAAGATTTGATGGTATTATAATATTTATGTAAAATCTGTTTTGGTCAGTAGTCCTATTGTTTGGATGTTTAAAGCGGTCCTCCGCTGACAGTTATGCTTGGCGAAGTCGCCGCAATTAGTCAAATGAAAGAAGTTTTCGGTTTAAAAGCCAAAAAGTATCTCTGATTTATTTCTGAATCGCCATGGCTTTTATACCCTGGCGACCCTTTCAATTTCTTTTCAATTTACTTTCAATTACATTCAATTCCTAAAAAATATGCTTACATCTACAATTCTATAATACAAAAATTATTTCTACATTCTGATCAATATTTTATTACCGCTGCCAGAAGGGCATTGGCCGATCGCATTTATTGCCAAAGCCAGGATTCAAATTTCATTCTGCCTCGCGCTGACAGAAATGCAAGCGAAGGGAAAAGTGACAAAAGCAAACAAACGTTGGTTTACGTACTATTATGCTGCGCTCCTATTCAGGGCAGCAGCGTATGCTATTAATGCAGTTTCAAGTGTTCGCTGCTAGCGGTACTTTTTCGTTTGTGTACTCTTGTGGGCTGGTGCGCTACACTGTAGTATATGCATATACACCACAGTATTTTTAGCATTTTTTTGGTTCGGTGTAGAGATACTTCTGATTTTGCCAATCACCTAAATAGTACTATCTCTAAATCTTATGCTTCTTATGATTTCACTGATCAATACACGCTTAAACTACTGTACGTCTTTTGTCCGGTCCAAATTAGAATATGCTGCTTTTATTTGGAGACCCTATCATGTTTGTCACATTAATCGCCTAGAACGCCTTCAAAAAGTTTACTCGGGTTGCGCTTAGTTATTTAAAATTTAAGGACCCTATTCCATCTCTACAATTTAGAAGATCATTCCTGTCTTTGTCATTCATTTCCGATATTATTCGTGGTGATATTGACTCTCCTGCTCTTCTAGAGCGGATTAGTTTCAATATCCCTACTCGAAATCTTAGACATTTCGATATTTTTTTTGTAGAACGAACTATGCTTTGAATGCGCCAATTATCAGAGCGTTAATTGAATTTAATGTTTTCACAAATTCTGATGCTTTAGATTTTTCTTCTTCTAAGTTAATTTTCAGAAATATGTTACTTTCACTAGTTTAACTTTTTCTTGTTTTCATAATTAGTCTGTAAGAACTATTTCTGTTCATAGATTAAGTAATTAAATTAAATAAATAAATAAAATAATGTTGAACTATTTTGCATTTCATCAATGCATTGGGAAATGCATCGTTCGTCTTCTTGACTGATTTCATCAGGCGAGTAACTTGGATCATTCCTTTCATCATCGCGAATCTTCTTCTTCGTCGGTTTCTATCGAATCCATAAGTTGAACCAATTGATTATCGGTCAAATTACATAATTTGATCCGTCTACGGTTCCTATCGGTCATTTCTATATATTTCTTTGAAAGAAATAGACAAACGGGAACGAACAGTGACAAATTATACAACTAAAGGTAATGAACGAAATTTGCCTGGAACCCGCAACAGTGCCGTGTTGCACTCCTCAGTTTTTGGGTTCTCGACACAAATTTTTTTTTCCACATTCAGTAATATATAAATTGAAAGTTGAATATCATACCTTTTCAAAATAAATAAAATTTTTTGAAGAAAAAAAATTTCGCGTGCAAAATTTCATGTGCTCCAATTTTTTTCTTTTCACACAAAACTGTTCACAGAAGCTAAACCAAATGTCAGAACAGGTATGACCATGAGAGAGAAATATCACTATATCAATTATCAAAAGCAATGTCATTTACAACAAAAAATAAATTGACTTTTTGAGGCACTCTTAACGGTTAGAGGGTTAAGAGGATATAGTCTTTTGCCGCAGTAATATTTCAGATTTTATGAAGTCAGCCATCATTCTGCTTAAGGTAAGGAACCTAAGTTATTTAAATGGCTAAAAACTCATTAGCAGTAATTGAAAAAAAAAACTATTTGACAGAAAACTTTATCTTTATAATAAAAACGACAACGCTATTAGGTTTTCTGACTTATTTTGGTTTTTTTTACTGAGAAATATCAAAGAAAATTTTGTCTGGACAAATTATTAAAAAACTGGACTCTGGACACATGACAAAAAATCTGGACAATCCAGACGAATCCAGACCGTGTGGCAACCCTAGGCGCACCTCAAATACTGTAGAATGTGAGAATAGACAAATGGAAAAAACCAACAAAAAATTGCACGAAATGCAAATCGGCCAAAATATTTAAATATCTGAATACGCTTATTTTGAATATTTCGCAAAAAATATTAAAAAGCGGTAACGTCATAAATTATTCCTTATTTAAATATTTTGCTCTGTAAATAATCAGTTTCAGTCTTAGAAATTTCGAAATATTTCTTGACTGACTGAAGACACACACAACTTAAATAAAAAAAGAATTACTCTCACTGTTGTGGAGACTTTTTCTTGTGAGAGCGGGTGGGAGTATGTGTTTGTGTGTGTGTGCTTTTTGTTTTTTCTGCACAGTACAATATGTCAAATATTTTTCGATTTTACTTTTTATTTTCTCAATTTAAGTATGGAGTACCTGCATTTGGTTGGTATTATTGTCATTCTCTTTTTATTCTTCACTCAAAAAATATACTTTTTCGGAAATTATTTGAACTTTTATTAGAAAAGTTCTCGAAATTCAAATTGGCGCCAATGTACGCTGCTTTGTAAAGAGTTGGCAGAATTAAAAAAGAGAATAATTGTGTACAAATTATTTGAAGCTTTACTTTATAAATCACTTCACTTTAAAAATAAAATCACAAAATTTTTTTTGGAATAATGAAGAAAAACGAGAGTAAATGAGTGGCTTCGGCTGGCTATTGAGCGTATGGAAAATTTTACTTTATTTTATATCTCGGATAGAATTTAAATATCTATCTATTTTTTAGTATTTTAAAAAATGCGCACATAAGATCACCATTAATAAATGTAACGCACCTTTTTTAATTCGAAGCAGCTTAGATAATGATGATTTTGTATTTGTGTATTTTATTGTTGTGTGATCTGGAGGGGCTTTTCGTCTCCGTGTCAATTAGTTTGTTGAAGGGCTTTTCTTCTCCTTTTCTTTAATCCGGTTCGAAGGACCAATAATTGGGCGCAGGCCTTGTTCTTCTACGAACTTTTCGATAGCTCTCGAAATCGTTTTCAAAAAAGATAAAAAACAGAAAATTCGTTTCAAATTAGTTATCTTTTCTTTATTTATTTATATATTTTCCTCAGAAAATCTTACCGGCTTTTCTTGGCTGTGGCGGCTGCTGCTTCGTATGGTAATCGGACGAGAGAGCAAATTAATATTTTAAAAAGCCAAAAAGCCGTCGGCAAAACCGAAATCGCCATACTTCAAAGCAGATTTCGCCACAGACAACAGCGCCCCCTACATTTAACAAATCTATATAAGGTTGCGTTCATATTTACGCGGTTGGCGTGAACACATATGTTTATTTAATTCAAACTGATTCTTTACATAATCCTAAATAACTCTTAGCATGTTGGCGACACTAATCTGTCGCGATAGAAATGTGACGTCACCATATTTTTGGGGTCGTCACAACTATTTTAAGGGTATTGTAAGGTTATCTGTGAATATTGCGGAAGCCTATTGGATGGGAAAAAGTTTTTAAAAATGTCTGTCATCATTTGTTCGTCAAAATTTTGTCTTCGTATGGTACGTCTTTGTTTGTTTTTGAAAATTGTTTCCACGGTCATTGGCGATCCTTTGTCTCATTTTTCCAATACCACTTGTATATTGAATTCGTTCAAAGCTCTTTCTGATATTGCTATCCCGTCGTCTAGATTTTCATTGGAGGAGTGAACTGTTGTACCACTTGTACCTTGATTTGAAGTTATGTCATTCACAATAATTCTGCTTAGAGCATCTGCATTAGTGTTGGCGGTTCCTTTCTTGTAAATTATTTGGTAGTCGAATTCTTCCAACTTAAGACTTCATATGATGAGTTTAGAATTTGGTTCCTTCAGACTCATCAGCCATGTTAGAGGTCGATCAGTTACAATTTGAAATCTGCTACCGAATAGATATGGGCGAAAATATTTTGTGGCCCAAACTATTGCCAATAATTCCTTTTCGATAGTAGAATAATTTGATTCTGAATCTGAAAGTGTTCGGCTTGCAAAACATATTGGTTTATCACTCCCAATGGTACCTTTTAAAAGCACAGCGCCAACAGCTACATTGCTAGCATCTGTGGTAAGTATAAATGGTTTGGTGAAGTCTGGATATTGAAGGATTGGGTCATTGGTATGTAAGTTTTTGCAAGTTTCAAAAGTTTTGATGTATTGATCTGTGAATTCTATTGATTTGCCTTTTTTTAAGCATACGGTGAGGGGTTTGACTAATTTTGCGAACTCCTTTATGAATTTTCTATAATATCCTAGCAATCCCAGGAAAGCCTTAATGTCCCTTTGTGTTTTTGGCAATGGGAAAGTTTTAACAGCGTGTATTTTGTCAGGGTTTGGTTTTATACCTTCTGTCGAAACTATGTGACCCAAAAATTGTATTTCTTTCCTTAAAAATTCTGATTTGTCTATTTGTATCTTAAGTTTTGCTGAATGTAATCTTTCAAAAACTGCTTTTAGGTTGCAAGTGTGTTCTTGCAATGAAGTTGAAAAAATTATTATATCGTCTAAATATACTAATGTTTCCTATAAGATCTTTAAGTACATTATCCATGTCTCTTTGGAATGTTGATGGTGCGTTTTTCAACCCGAATGGCATACGAATGTATTCCTAATGTCCACCTTCTACCGTAAAGGCTGTTTTTTGTCTATCGTTAGCACTCATTTCGATTTGGTGGAATCCACTGGCCAGATCTAATGTGGAAAAATACATGCATTTGCCTAATTTGTCTAGAATTTCAGTTATGTTTGGTAGCGGGTATCGATCCGATACAGTTTTTTCATTGAGTTTACGGTAATGTATTACCAACCACCATTTGCCACTAGCATCTTTTTTCCCGGAACTATCCAAACTGGAGAACTCCATGGTGAAAAGCTCGGTTTAATTTTACCCTGCTCCAGAATATTGGAAATTTGTCTGTTTCTTCTTGTTTGTGAATATATGGGTATCTGTATTATTTTGCATGAATAGGTATGTCGTCCAATGTTTTAATATTGTGTTTTACTTCATTTGTAAAAGTGAGTGACTGTCCTTCCTTGAAAAACAAGTTTCATATTGCCTACAGAGTTTTATTATTGCCTTCTTTTCTTCCGTATTAAGGTGGTCTGTGCGAATTAAATCAGCAATGTCTAAAGTTGAGGTTGGTGGTGGACCTTCAAGGTTCCAATTGTTAATTTCAATAAAATCAGAATTATTGTAAGATTCTACCTTTATTGGTTGTTCCAAAAATAATATTTGGTCTTGATCGGATGTGTTAAGGACTTCTACTGTACTGAACCAATTCTTTGCATTGTGGATTCCTTTGGAAATTTGTAGATTAGGTGTAAGTATTGTCAATTGAATGTATATATCTCCATTTTGTATGTCAACTGGAAGATTGATCATAACCTTTGTGTAGGCAGGAATTAATTGTTTTCCTGATGTGAAATTATGTTTTAATTTCAGTGGTATTGTTGAGTGTGCTGTTATTAGTTTTTGGTTCCCTAAATCAAGGTTGGCCTTTAAATGGGTTAGGATGGGCTAATTGGACTCGCCAATTAGCCCATCAAAGTAATTATGGAACTTAAAAATTAAATATGTTGTACTTCCCGGCTGATTGAATTCTCTAAATGTAGGTAAAGTAATTTTTTTATTTAACTTGTATTTATTTAATATGGTTGTTATAGTAATCGGCCTGCAAGTAATTTGATTTTTGGATGAAGACGCTCCCGTGTCTATAAGAAATCTGAGGGGTCTCCCGAATGGAGAAGCAATATCTGTATAGGATAAAGTGTATCCATGTGTGTTAATATCTAAATATCCCGTCGGTTTGGCGAGGCACTTGTTCGAAAATTCTGAGTGTCCTCAATGTTGAAAAGGTCTTCCGTTTTGTTACTCTGTTCTTCTGGTTTTTCTGATATGATTCCACTAAAGTCCTTATTTTGGTAATTAATGTTGTTTAGTTCCCCAGTATTTTGCCCAGAGAATCGAGAAAATCGTGTACGTGAGCTTTGGTTTGTATTGTTGTTAGATATGAGTTTTTGAGTTTTTGAAGTTTGAATGCCCTGAACTTGTGTCCATTGGCTCTGGTTTAGGAAAATTCGGTGCGCGATTAACAGGATTTTGATTAGAATGATTTTGAGTAGTAGTATTTTGGTGAAAGCGGTTTTGATTAAAATTATTTCGATTTGTGGGTGTTTCATTTTGGTAATTAAATTGTGTAGTTTAAGGTTGAATTCCCTTATATGGAGGTGTAAAGGATTTGAAGTGATTATGGAATGTTTATACCCCCACACTCACTGTGGCAGGGTATACTCACTTTGTCACAACGTTTGTAACGCCCATAAGGAGGCGTGTCCGGTATGGAAAAGTATATATATTCTTGATCAGCATCACCTCCTGAGTCGATTTAGCGATGTCCGTCTGTCTGTCCGTCTGTCCGTCTGTCCGTCTGACCGTCTGTCCGTCCGCACGATAGCGGTCGCAGTTTTGGAGATATCGACTTGAAACTTTGGGTACAAGTTTTTCTCGTAAATACTGAGATCAAGTTCGAGAATCAGCCAAATCGGATAAAAACTGGGCGTGGCTCCAATACACCGAAAAAAAAGGTAAAAATTTTTTATTGTTGTATTCGATTGGAAATGTGTAGAAACGTATTTTTGACATGGTCCGAGGTTCCGAAGCCACATATATAATGGTCTAAATGGGGTCTTGAGACCAAATTTTTTTTTTTTGGTGGATTTGATTGTAAATTTTTAGAAATGGATTTTGGACATGGTCTGGGCTCCAAAACCACCTATAATTTGCTCAAAATAGGGTCTTGAGACGACATTTTTTTATGTTCGAGGTACTTCTTCCTACTGTGTGGGGGTATTTCAGCTTCGGTATAGCCGAAGATAGTCCACTCTCTAGTTTATAGTTGCTTTGGTTATTAAATTGACGGTTATATGGAAAACATTGTTTTTAAAATCTGTTCTATGTTTTGCTCTTTAATACAATAAGCAAGTGCATTTGCCAATGTCTCTGGTCTCATTGCTCTTATACTGGAACCTAAGCCAGTAAGGAATGAATTAAGACACATTTCAGCAAATAATTCTTTTTTTGCTTTTATAACACTTTGGTTGTTTTCGTGTATCAATATGTTATTACTTAATGCTAAATGGATTTCAACAACATCACTATAATAATTTTCCACTGTTTTGAAATTTTGTCTTAAATTATGTAGGCCCCTTATTAGCGAAGTTTCTGTTCTTTTATCCGAGTAATGTAGTTATGTTATTTTTTATCTCATCCCAAATGAGGGGTGTTCCATACATGCTAAGAATCTCATTTGCCTGTCCTTCGATTTTGTTTTGAATGGCACGCAAAAGGATCTTCCCGTAAGGTCTTTGGTCTGTCTGCCTGATATATTGTAATATTTCCTTAACATTGTTTAAGAATTCATGAAGCGTTCTTGGAATGCCGTCAAAAAGTGCCAAATCCTTGATAGAATCAGGGATTCTTAAAGAATTAAACATATTTGGTTGGGCTGGGCCAACTGTTGCAGCTGGTTGAGCTCGAATTGAAGCTGGTTGATCCACTTGATTTAAATTCATTTTGATAGTACTTAATTTAGCGTCAATAGCACTTGTCTCCGGAATTATTTCCAATTGCTTATAGAATCTTGGATAGGGTTTCCCTTTTTGTGTATCTCTTTTGAATGTTTTAAACATTAATCTAATTGCTTTACTTTACTTAATTTTTTATTTTTTATTTTTTTTATTTTTGTATTCGTATTTGTATTTGTATTTATGAAATTTTAACAAACAATACGTTGACTTACCAACCAAGAAGGATAATTATTTTCATCTTTTCACAACTGCTTGTAGAACTGCTAGTGGTATTGCTTGTAGGACTGCTTGCTTTCTTTTTAAACTGTTTTTATTTGGTTTGGTGTTTTTCATTTAAAACCTTTTTTTTATATATAAAAAAATTTTATTGTCGTGACAGCAGCTGGTTTTTTATAAAGTGGTTTCAAAGTGTTAAAACACACCGGTTTGTATGCTGTTTTGTGAACCATTAATTTTATATTATTGTGATATTCCTTCACAATATCCCTAACTTGTGATATTCCTTCACAATATGTTTCCCTATGCTTAACTGTGATATTCCCTCACAGTATTTTTTTTAAATTGTGATATTCCTTTACAATGTACTTGAACTGTGATATTCCTTCACATACTATTTTTATCCTTGCACTACACTAAACTGTGACATTCCCTCATAGTATTTTTATACCCCCACACTCACTGTGGCCGGGTATACTCACTTTGTCACAACGTTTGTAACGCCCATAAGGCGTGTCCGGTATGGAAAAGTATATATATTCTTGATCAGCATCACCTCCTGAGTCGAGTTAGCGATGTCCGTCTGTCTGTCCGTCCGTCTGTCCGTCCGCACGATAGCGGTCGCAGTTTTGGAGATATCGACTTGAAACTTTGGGTACATGTTTTTCTCGTGAATACTGAGATCAAGTTCGAGAATCAGCCAAATCGGACAAAAACTGGGCGTGGCTCCCATACACCGAAAAAAAAGGTAAAAATTGTTCAAGTCATTTTTATTGTTGTATTCCACATTTTTTTATATTCGTGGTACTTCTTCCTAAAGTGTGGAGGTATTTCAGCTTCGGTATAGCCGAAGATAGTCCACTCTCTAGTTTTATCCTTACACTACACTTAACTGTGACATTCCCTCACAGTATTAATAGTCACAAACGTACGCACCGTAAACCACTCCGAGAGACTGCGCCAGTTAACAACTACGATGTTACCTTAGTTAGAAAAATATAACTTTATTAGCAACTGTAAGTTTATTAATGAATTGAATTATTACTACAACTGATAAGTAAATTATGTTAACAAATCCATAATGAATGAAATTGCAATTCTATTTAATAAGCTGAATTAAAATGGAGCAACAAAATATTAATGAATGAAATTACAATTCTACTTTGTAACGTTGCAAAGGCTGGGGTAAGGACTCGTCGGATGTCCAGGGCTTGGTACAGAAATAAATTTATAATTTACAGAGATTATAGTATAACAGTGACTTTATTGAATATAATTCAAATAGGAAATTTAACAAAATTTTCAACTAGAGATTGGGTTGGGCGAACAGTGGCGTTGGTCGTCGACTTTGTGGCGTTGCAGCTGGTCGGCGGCGTTGGCAATTTGTTGACTGATGCTTGACAGGATCACGGTGCGTAGATACGTAGCGATGGCGATGTAGGCGTTGCGATGCGTAGAGTGATTTGGAGAACAATAGGCGCGGAGCGTGGCTAATGCGAGCGTAGGCGTAGCAAGGCGTGAACGTGGGGGTAGTAGAGCATGCAAGGTGGTCGAGGTGTCCAGGGCCTTCGTGGCGAGGCTCCACACCGAGATCTTTGTGATCTGAGCAGGGGTGTAGCACCGCCCAATGCCGTTGATGATATTTACAAATACGGCCACTTGATGGCTTCGACAAATTCCGCAAATTTCTGTCACTCGATGGCGTTGATAACTTCTGCGAATTAGGCCACTCGATGGCGTTGACAAGACTTCTCCAAATTAGACCACTTGATGGCGTTGACAAAACTTCTCCCAATTTAGGCCACTCGATGGCGTTGATAAAACTTCTCCAAATTAGGCCACTCGATGGCGTTGATAAATCTTCTCCAAATTTAGGCCACTCGATGGCGTTGATACAACTTCTCCAAATTAGGCCACTCGATGGCGTTGACAAAACTTCTCAAAATTTGGGCCACTCGATGGCGTTGATAAAACTTCTGCAAATTAGGCCACTTGATGGCGTTGACAGACTTCTTCAAATTTAGGCCACTCGATGGCGTTGACAAAACTTCTTCGAATTTAGGCCACTCAATGGCGTAAATAAAAATTCTCCAAATTAGGCCACTCGATGGCGTTGACAAAACTTCTTCGAATTTAGGCCACTCGATGGCGTTGACAAAACTTCTTCAAATTAGGCCACTTGATGGCGTTGACAAACTTCTTAAAATTTAGGCCACTCGATGGTGTTGACAAAACTTCTACAATTCAGGCCACTCGATGGCGTTGACAAACTTCTTAAAATTTAGGCCACTCGATGGCGTTGACAAAACTTCTCCAATTCAGGCCACTCGATGGCTTCGACAAATTCTACAAATCTCAATCTTTACTTGGCTTCCAGGTCCTTGCTGAGCATGCTCCTCTACTTGCTATCCTTCACGTTGCCTCCACGCTTGATGATCTCGCAATTAGCCTGATTCGGAATACAAATCGCAATAGACCCATTAAATAATTAATACAATTCTCAACAATTTATTAACATATACATGACAGTGTAAATATAAAGGAAAATGGTAAATTGAAATAATGAGGAATGGAGAAAAAGGAAAAATTAAAGTTTTGATTAACTGCTGAAAGTAATTTTTAATTAAATGTGAATTAATGGCTGAAATGTAATTTTTGGTTAACATTAGCAAATTTTGAGTAAGAATTTAATTGTTTTATAAAAAAATTTAATATAATAAATGAAAAGTCGCCCTTGGGCCGTTATGGTGGAGTTCTAGCTTTGGAAATGATGGTTGGGAACATGGCAGATATCGAATAAATCCGACGGCCACTATCCCTACCATCATCCGAGCTTCCATTCTTTTTGTTCTACTTCTAAAGCTACCCTACGATACCACTCACCTGATTCGGAATACAAATCGCAATAGACCGAAATCAGTGTGAGGGCTCGTCTTTTGTATATTCGTTAGTTCACCAACTCTCGTTGGTTATTTGTTGCCATTGGTTTTTGTCGCGAAGCGTTTGATATTGTCGCGTAGTGCCTATCGCCGTCTCCTTTTTACTCATGTGATTTCCGTGTCAGGTGTGACCAGGTGTGACTGTCGTGCCACTGTTCGCCTCTAAATTAAGTACTACAATAATTTAGGGTTTTCGGAATTAATTATTTATAAATATCTTCATGATTTTTCTTAACTTATGTAATGTGGCCGCATTTTCAAATGCGAAATAAAAAAATAAAAAATATAAAGAAATAGAAATTTTTCGTTATTGTGACGACTCTTATTTTTAGGGATCGTCACAACTTAATAAGCTAAATACAGTAGAGCGACAAAACAATAAACTAAATTAAATTAATTAAATTAAAAAAATAAGCTAAAGTACAATTGTTTCTATGCTGTGTCAGCATTTGATGCCCTAGGTGGTTTTGGTGGTGGTTGAAGTGTTGTGGTGGAGAAGGATACCGTAATTCAAGCGACGTTGCTGCTCAAAGGCGCGCTGGGATTGTGTTGGCTCAAGTGTACGAGGTCCCAGTCCAACGATGGATGGCTGACCAACTCAGGCCCAAGTCCAGTCACACCACCGTTATGCACTTCTATGGCTCAAGCGTACGAGGCCCAAGTCCATCTACCTTATCGCTGTAGCGGGATGGCTCAAGTCCATCCCTCTTATCACCGTGACCTGGAAAATTGTAAACACTCTGCCTAGCCGCCACTCATTAGGAGCTAACTCTTCTTCAGTTTTCATTACCACTAAATTCTCTAAATTTTTCTGCGTGGTTTTCCATTTTAAATGTTTACGCCCTTCCTCATTTTTACTAGAGGTTTTGCTATAATTTTTCTTACTCTTCTTTTTATTTAAATTCCAAGAACTTTTCTTTGAGGCTTGCTCAAGTTCCCGCAAATCTGACGACTGATCACGCAGTGAGATTTGATTGAAGTATTCCGAATATGTCGGATTAATTGCAACCTCTTTAGGGGGCAAAGGCCCAGTAAATATCCACCCAAAAACTATTTCCTGAGCAATGAGTGAACTAGAATACCTCTTTGTATTACATCTAAAATTATACATGGATATATTTCACCTCCAATGAGGACATCCACTTGTTTGTTTTTGTAAAAATTAGGATCTACCAATTGCAAATCAGTTAAATTTTGCACCAAGGTCCTATCGATATAAACTGTGGGAAGATTGCCGCTTAATTGAGGAAGAATGAGACCCTTCGTCTCTATTCTTACCCTGGGATCAATTGGTAATCCTATTACGAAATTGCACATTTTTTGCCGAAATCACATCATTTAGCCCTGCTACTTGGGCATCCACGCTTTGAGTGGGTATATTCAGCCGTTTCTGCAAACGCGCTGATATAAATGTGCCCTCTGACCAAGAGTCGATTAACGCTCTGGCCGTATAAACGGATGCTGAATGACATATGGTCACTAACAGCGCCCCTTTCTTACTTGTCATGAAATGCCCCTGAACCTATCGACATGACCTTGCTATGTGGATGGTTCAGTGGATAAATCACTTGAAACCGAAAAGTGGTTACGTTCTGCACCATTTGATGGCGCAGGAGAATTAGGGGGTGACCCAAGTCCTTCACGATGAAGTAGCGAGTTATGACGCTTCTTGCATTTGAGGCACTTGTAATTGCTCGTACAATCGTTCACCTCATGAGAACTGGCCAAACAGTTAAAACACAGATGCAACCTCCTGACTGTTGACAACCTATAGCTAACATTCATTGGAATGTAAGAAATATAAAAATAGAAATTAAACTAGTGAGTAAATTTCAGTCGGGCAAGCCGACTTATATATACCCTACACCTACTGGGCCATATTGGATCCGCCATCTTGAATTTTATAAATGCGACATCAAATTCGAAATCAGCGACCCCAAAAACCCCTCTATACAAAATTTCATACTGTTTTGATGAAATCTTAGAATTTCGGGCGTCATATTGGCTCCGCCATCTTGAATTTTTAAATTCCGACATCAAATTCGAAATCAGCGACCCCGAAAACCCCACTATACAAAATTTCATACTGTTTTGATGAAATCTTAAAATTTCTGTAAAAACACGATTTTCACTTATATGGGAGGTAGGTGTGGCAGTCGACCGATTTCGCCCATTTGCAATACCAACTTCTTCTAGGGCCTAAAAAGGATTAATACCAAATTTGGGATCCCTAGCTTTATTCTAGCTCCTGCAATCGTGTTTACAAGATAAGAGGACGGACAGACGTATAGGGCTAAATCAACTCAGGAGGTGACGCTGATCAAGAATATATATACTTTTCCATACTGGACACGTCTCCTTCTTGGTGTTACAAACATCAGACCAAAGTGAATATACCCATACCTTATGAGGTGTAGGGTATACAAATAATTTTTGGCTCTTTTTTGGAAAATACTGGGATGGTGGTCGACTTGAGAATTGCCTTAGAGTTCAAGTGGAGATCCAGCCCTATCTCCATTGGAGAACCAACGTCCATTTCCTTAGAGAATTACTATGTTCTCAATTGGTGATCAAGTGGAGTTACAATGTTGGAGATTGGAGAAGAGCACTGGAATTCCAATTGAACTCCAATCCATCTCCAGCCTTAATGCTTATTGGGTTTCTGCACAGTGCAGAAATCAAATATTTTTCGAATACAAGTTCCTAATTTCTCACTTCGAGTATTAGTATTATTGGTTATTCTGTTTTTAATTTTTTGGTCCAAAAAATATACTTTGTTGGAAATTATTTCAACTTTTATTAGATAAATTCTCGAAACTCAAAATGGCGCCAATGTACGATTAAACAATCGTGTAGATTTATTTGAAGTTTTATTTAAAAAATCACTTCACTTTCAGAATACAATTACAAAATTGTTTTTGGACTACATTTAACAAATTTATATAAGGTGGCGCTCATATTTACGCTGTTGGCGTGGACAGCAATTCCGGTGTTAATCGTCGCGATGTCTGTCTGTCTGTCTGTCTGTCTGTCTGAGAGAGAGTCGGCAAAACCGAGATCGCCATACTTGGAAGCTGATTCCGCCACAGACAACAGCGCCCCCTACATTTAACAAATTTATATAAGGTGGCGTTCATATTTACGCTTGGAGTGAGCTGTGGTGGACAACAATTCCGGTGTTGATCGTCGCGATGTCTGTCTGTCTAACTGTCTGTCTGTCTGTAAATGAAAAATTTTACCAAATTCGGTCCCGGATTTCCGCACTAGAACTACTTTTCATATATGTTGGCGCAGCAATTTGGGCTACATTTCTCAAAGTCCATAAGCCTCCTACATCTATATTTAAAATTTAATAAAGTTCACCAGGACTCCTTTTATTATAGATATCATACCGAGTACACTGAGGGAAAAAATAGTGAAATCAAATGAAAACGTATTACAATCAAATATAAACGTATTTCATAGTGGCAATATTTGATATATTTGATATATTAAGGGAGTTGACAAATGTCTCATATTGGTCATAAAGTCATATTGATGTAAAAACATACAATACTCATAAAAATGTTGTTGCTTTTTTCCATACAATAAATTTTGCGACCAATACAGCTCTGCAACTTGTCTTTTTGAAGGTTTCATTAAATCAGCTGTCTTATTTTTTTTTTTTGTGCACGAAAAAATTTAAATTCTTTATTTTATTTTTCCGATAGCTTTAATTTTCTTTGCTTTATTTTTGCGATCAGCTGAATAATGCAGAAATAACCCATTGAAATATGACAGGTTGTTCACAAATGTCATATTTTTTCAAATATGATTTTATGCCAAAGGACTTTGTGAGACCTTTGTGAACTCCCTTAATGTATTTGAAATTGTATTCAATATGAAAATATTAGATTTTATTATTTATTTAAGTTGCGAAAAAAAATTTTTTTCTCTTTTTTTAGTTGCACCTTTTTAAGTTATTAAGTTTGCTTTATTTAATTTTTGTAATGCCAATTTCTTTACAATTATTTGTAACAACTTTTCTACAAATTCAGTTTTCCCGGAATTCGAACCGACATCCTCTGGAGTTTGGAGTGTGCTCTAACCGACTCGTCTATTTCCGTCATTATTGACAAGCGTCTAAACGTTTGCATATTGCTCAGTATGCATTCGTTTTTTTTTTCTAAAAGTCTTATAAATTAATGTTTTTAAATCTGAAAAAAGATATTTCAATTGTATATTGCTCAGCAAGCGTTTTTTTTCGACCAAAATGGACAGCTCTATGTACATAGAGCTACTTGATGAAGTTCTTTTGAGTTTGGGTGACGAAACGGCTGCAGACGAGTGGAGATAATGCTGCAATTCATTCATCCAAGGCAACAAAACGGTTCTTGAGTACGCGGAACATACCTGTTTTGGGCTGGCCCGCTTTCAGCCCCGGTCTAAACCCCATTGGGAACATGTGGGCAATATTATCCAAGTGGATTTTCAAGAATGGGAGACAATTTGACAATGTAAAATGCCTTAAAAGTGCCATTACTGCTGAATGGAACAAAATTGAAGAAAATTTTATTAAGTCTTTAATTAACTCAATGCCACGGCGTCTTCAACATGCTATAATTAAAAAGGGTTCATATACTAACTACTAACAATTAAACAAAAATAATATTTATAATATTTCCGAAATTTTTATAGTTTGGTCGTATGAAATGATTTTTATTTATTTATCAAAAATATTTGAGTGCATGAATTTAGTCTTCTTTAAGTTAATTTAATTAATTGTTAGTACAACTTAATATTTGGCAATAAATATGCCCTGTATCAGTAATACAATAAAAGATTTTTAACATTTTGATGTTGGTCTTATCATTACTTCGTGCAGTGTAGTAACTGCCAGTTAATTAGGTACAGCCTATTTTAATAATTTATATTGGCTTCCGAAATTTGAAGAATTTTAACTTGGGTACTACTGAAAACACCGTTCGAATGAGTACCAGAGCACCTAAAGCGAGAAAATCATATTTAAAAATTGACCTACTTTTCGACCTTTTTTCTGGAGGATAACCATTTTTGATGCAAAAATTCGCGCTACTCAAAAACAAAACACTTTTCTAAAGTAAATACATTGTAAGAATTTAAAAGCTAACGAACTTGCCGCATAAAAATTTTGAGACAACAATAAGATTAAACCGAATTTTTTAGTTTTCAAAGAATACATTTCAAGAAAAATCAGAGTAAATTTGAATTTATTTTTTTTTTTAAATCTGTAAAATCTGTTAATTTTATTAAAAATCTGTACTTTATGGGAAAAAATCTTAAAATCTGCCAGAGCCTAAAAAAATCTGTTAAAAAAAATATAAATCTGTAAATATGGTAACACTGTATGTGATAGATCAGTGTGAATTTCTTATTTCCAATTTGCAGAAGTAGTAGGTTCAAGACTGGCTGGCGGCAATGAAGTTTTTTTATTTATAGAAAACATTTAAATACGCGCGTATTGAATTTCTATATGAGATACTGATTTCCAAATATTAAAATATTCAAATCACATTTAAATAAAAAATATTTGATTCTACTACGCGTTTTTTCGCTCAGTGTAGTGAGCATCCAAATCTATTTATCAAATTCGGTAATCCAGCCAGAAAATTTTCTAGGACGTACTTTGTGGCAGCTGTAATCCCATGGCACACAATTTGAGGCGTGATTCCCTCAATATTCGATTGTTACTAAGTTAAATTTTAATCATATTGTTTGTTTTATGGGACTAGTCCATTCATCCCTTAAACAATTTTACATAAAAGTTTCAAGAAAATCAATAAGACCGTTTAGTAGTGATGTGAACTAGAAAATCGTATGGGCTACGCCCCTTTCCATATTCGACCCGTTGAGCAAAATAAAAAATTCGTGTTGGTTTTTTGGTTTTCGGTGTCGCAAAAATAAAAAAACATTTTTAAAAAGCTTCGGCCAAAACGATTTATCCTATTGATGTATAATTTCATTAATACGATGGAAAATCAAATTTCACGAATCCAAAGGCTGTCACTTAACCTTCACCCTAAGAAGGGCACGTGATCAGCTCTGAGGATAAACGGCCAAGTTGTCCCTGAAAGTTCCGAAACAAAGTAGCTTGGAATGCATCTCGACCGCCGTCTCACAGGGCCCAAGCACATCCAATCTAAAATCACTCAGATTAAGTTAAAACAATTGGAGCTAAACTGGCTTATCTCAAGGGCATCAAAGCTAAATCTCACATATACAAAATTATCATAAAACTCATAAGGACGTATGGAATTGAACTATGGGATACAGCCACTCCCACTAACGTGGAAAAACTCCAGAGAACCCAATCAAAAATACTGCGACAAATTACCCCTTGGTATATAAGAAACGCAAACATCCACAATGATTTGAATATCCCTGCAGTAAAAGACGAAATTATGAAACTTACCTCGAAGTACAAGAAGAAGCTTATGTTTCATAAAAATATTCTAGCTAGAAATTTACTGAGACCTCTGAATCCCTCACGTCTTAAACGAAGCTAATATATATCTCATGTATTAGATACGCCAACTCCACTTTGCCTAAATCAATGGATGTAGGCCAATTTATACACCTCATTAATTAAGATGAATTTATGAATAATCATTGTTAGACCTAATTTAATATTAGATGATTCAAATAAATAAAAGTACATGAAAAAAATAAATAATACTATTAAATACGAATTTTAATTACTTTTCCTGTTAAAGCCCAGTACGCAGAAGAAAAATGGCATAATATTTTATGAGAATTTCAATTTGGAATTTTGTAAATAAAGTTTAATAAAAATTTTAAAAATGGTGAAAATGGGATTGTGAGTGATTCTGTCCTAATCAAAATTTTTTTCAAAGCAACATATTGATTTCCTGTACGCGTTTTTAAAATATCACTCTGAAATACTCAAGAAAGGACATAAGATTCTCAAATGCTAACACTGGTAACAAAATAATAGGTTTCAAAAAAAAATCATTGTAACGAGAAAAAAAATTAGAACAAAAGCCAACGTTACAACGCATATTTTTTTTAAGGTTTACCCAAGTTTCCCGCACTATTACATTTCGATCAGCGAAAATTTTTGCTTTTTTTCACACCCTACTAGCCAAAATCTTCCCTGAATTTTGAGAATTTTTTTTAAAATTGGGTTTTTGATAAATTTGTATGAAAATTATCGAATTTTTTGACATTTTTAGCCCGAAATTACAATTTTGAAAAATTTGAAAAAATTTCGTGTGACATTTTAATAATACAATTAAATTATTTTTAAACAACATTTTTGTACACCGAGAGAAAAAAAACCGTAAAATCAACGAAAAAGTAGGTCAATTTAACAGTTTTCGCGGTTAAAAACCATCCGATGCTCTAAACTGGTAAATTGACAGTAGCTGCGCTGTTGATAACCGTAGCCTAGTGGGAAGATGTCCGACTGCCACCCGGGAGGCCTGGGTTCAAATCCCGGTACAACCGTCGCTAATTTTTTTAAAATAACTTTTTTTCAATAAAAAAAAAATGTTTTCTGTTTTTTTTTGTCTCAACTCTAAATTTTCTTAAATTTATTTATAAATGTTTTTAAAGTAAGTTACAATTGTCCTTTTGTAGTCGCTCTAGACAAGGCTTGAACCTGCGACCTTCTGGTTGATAGTCCGACATCTTATCCATCGTGCCAATGATGCCATTCATCCGCACATGGCAATAAATGAATTACTTAAATGTGCTACACGCAAGATCGATTCTCTACCAGAGTTGCCATATGAAAGGACTTTCATTGTTTTTCGGGGAATATCGTATCAAAAGAAGAAATGGGCAAGGAATTCATGAAAATTTGAGAAAACTTGAATAAATACGAACAATGAACAATCAAAAAGGAGACAAACTTGCAATAAACCTGGCAACACTGTGTGAACTAAAAGAACAGTAACAGTCTCCTATCTGTTAAACTCACTGTTACACACTCTGCGGTTCATAACATCATTTTGATGGTTGTCAAATCTATTGACATTTGGACTAGTCAGTTGAAAGGCCACGTTAGTACCCAGGGACTCCTGGGTTCAAATCTCGTTGGCTGCAACATTTTTTATTTATTCAATAGAAAAATAGATTGACAGTTTTTTTTAACAGTTCGAGAAGTTGAAAAAAGGTTTAATTCAACAGTAAAACTGGTAAATCAAACCAAAATACTTTAAAACAACAGTTATTCTGTTAAAAACAGAATAACAGTGCCCGACTGTCATTTCCACTGCTGTCTTTTTTTTTTCTCGGTGTACTTCTCAAAATTCCGGAAAGTATTTTGTAATAAAAATTTGTTTTGCAAAGTATTTTTTTTTTTTGACTAATAAACTTTTTGCACAAAATAATGTGTATAATAAGGTGGAGCGAGCTTGTATGGCAGAATTTTTTTTGCAGATATCGCTAATGGCAGGTGCGGGATGGAAGCTCCAAAGGGGATGGAAGCTCCAATGTTTTTTTTAAAGATTTTTAAAAAATTGACAAATCTTCGTTTCTCACAAATTATTTTACAGTTCGAAACTTACATTTATTAACTTTAATATTTTTACTTCTGAACGCATGTATTAAAAAAAAATAAAAAGAAATAAATATTATTTTTATTAACTTTAAAATTATTGATTGGTTTTAGCAATTTAATGCAAATTTCTTCAAAACTAACGCCTTTGATACTAATAATGCATAAAATACTTTAAAATGGCAATAATAAATGAAATCCAACAACAAAAACTTTTAAAAATCTAGTGCCAATTTAGCCGACAATAAAAATGTCAAATTACCTTACAGTGCACTATGGAGAAAATTACCTCCTTATCTGGCCAAAACCTCAATTTTGAATTTTTAAAAAATCAGTTACCATTATTTTTCCCGTAAAGTATACACTCCAAACCTTTACAATTTGTTATTGTTTTGCTGAAATAACGGTACACCGCCGTGTACCGCTAATCTGCACGTGGAATTTATTTTCATTTGTCATTTGTGAGTGAAAATAAGTAGTAATAGTGAAACATCCAAATTAATATATTTGCATTTAAAACAAAAGAAATCATGAATGAGGATCGAAGTATTGATGATAAGTGAAGAAATTTGCATACAAAAATTAATGCTAAATGCTCTACAATTAGCAAAATACAAAATTGGCCTAAATGGAAAAAAAAATTTTTTTGATTGCACTTTTTTAGATTTTAAAAAAGTTGCACTCATTTGCACTACTTACGGTTAAAAGCTTGTGGTGAGCAATATTTTCTGCACAAAATGTAACTGGTTTTATTGACTTCTGCTGAACAAACCTCATTAAACCCTAAACCGTTATAAATGAATTGTGAGGTTCGGGTTATTTACTTTGGTCGGACCGCTAATAACAAGACGTTCAGGAATAGAAAAGTATATATGTTCTGGATCAGTATCGAAAACTGAACCAACTAGCTATGTCGGTATGTCCGTATATCTGTCTGTCTGCACATTTGTCCCTTTGTCCTTCCCATTTATTGGTAAGCACGATTGTAGAAGCTAGAATTAATCTAGGCGGTCCAAACATTGGATTTATATTTTGTAGGTCCTAGAATGAGTTGGTATTGCAAATGGGCTGAATCAGGTAACTGATTCACGCCTACCTCCCATATAAGTGAAAAATCTAAATTCGCTAAAATAGTACCAAACTTGGTATGGGCGGTTTTTGGGGTCGCTGATTTCGGATTTGATGTTGAAATTTCTAAATTCAAGATGGCGGATACAATATGGCGACCGAAATTTCGAGTTTTCATCGAAACAGTATGAAATTTTATATCTGTGGGTTTTTAAGGTCGCTGATTTCATTGCATTGCATTTACCGTTATTGGAAACATTTCTAGTTTAATTTTTTGTAAATATTTTAATATATCGATTGCTTATATTCAAAACAGTCTATCAGCAATTTTGAGCGAAATGAGTTTTTGATGCCAAACTGTTCCCCGATCACAGGTGCCTTTATGAAATTAATTTCAGTGTCTATCAGCATTGCAATGCTGATAGACACTATGCTGATTCAGCATACAAAAAAAATATTTTTCGATTTTAGGGTTTTTTGGCTGTAGCTCAAATTTAACAAAGATTTATTACCAAAGTTGTTTGTTATTTAATTGTACATCAATAGCGGTATAGTGGCTACAACACTTAACACTCCAATAAGAAAATTCCAATAAGAAAAAACAGACGGACATGGACCGTTATAAATGAATTGTGAGGTTCGGGTTATTTACTTTGGTCGGACCGCTAATAACAAGACGTTCAGGAATAGAAAAGTATATATGTTCTGGATCAGTATCGAAAACTGAACCAACTAGCTATGTCGGTATGTCCGTATATCTGTCTGTCTGCACATTTGTCCCTTTGTCCTTCCCATTTATTGGTAAGCACGATTGTAGAAGCTAGAATTAATCTAGGCGGTCCAAACATTGGATTTATATTTTGTAGGTCCTAGAATGAGTTGGTATTGCAAATGGGCTGAATCAGGTAACTGATTCACGCCTACCTCCCATATAAGTGAAAAATCTAAATTCGCTAAAATAGTACCAAACTTGGTATGGGCGGTTTTTGGGGTCGCTGATTTCGGATTTGATGTTGAAATTTCTAAATTCAAGATGGCGGATACAATATGGCGACCGAAATTTCGAGTTTTCATCGAAACAGTATGAAATTTTATATCTGTGGGTTTTTAAGGTCGCTGATTTCATTGCATTGCATTTACCGTTATTGGAAACATTTCTAGTTTAATTTTTTGTAAATATTTTAATATATCGATTGCTTATATTCAAAACAGTCTATCAGCAATTTTGAGCGAAATGAGTTTTTGATGCCAAACTGTTCCCCGATCACAGGTGCCTTTATGAAATTAATTTCAGTGTCTATCAGCATTGCAATGCTGATAGACACTATGCTGATTCAGCATACAAAAAAAATATTTTTCGATTTTAGGGTTTTTTGGCTGTAGCTCAAATTTAACAAAGATTTATTACCAAAGTTGTTTGTTATTTAATTGTACATCAATAGCGGTATAGTGGCTACAACACTTAACACTCCAATAAGAAAATTCCAATAAGAAAAGACAGACGGACATGGACTAATGGACTCAGGAGGTGATGCTGATCAAGAATATATATACTTTTCCATACCGGACACACCTCCTTATGGGCGTTACAAACGGTGTGACAAAAACAATATACCCTTGGATACTAGAGTGCAGGGTATACAAATATCGTTTTTTTATGCTTTTTTAGTATTAGTATATAATTTTGTTGTATGCAATGAAAAGATCACTTGAACATGCAAACACGAAAGTAGCAACATGACAAAAAGAAACAGTCCTGTTTGTTGAAAGAGGAACACGCCCACCTGGGATATGACTTTTGCAAAAATATATATATTTTTTAATATTTGACTCACTATTATACAATTTATTGCGTTATTAACATTTTTAGGTTTTGGTCAGAAAAAGGAAATTTTTCCCATAGTCGGTAAATTTATTGATTTTAAAAAACATATATATTTTTTTGTTGTAGTTTTCGTTAGAGAAATTGATATCACTGCAAAGTAAATTCGAAAACCTACCTAAGTTATTAAAGATATTTCCGATATCTCAAATAACACCACTTTTATTTCCTACATGTTTGTAGGAAATTTCCCACATCTTTCCTGGAAAATTTCCACAACCAATAATTAAATGCAACAAGTTGCGTCTTGCAAAATCTAACCAGCCTACTATAGAACATTTTTTTTAATCAAATATTTGCTCCTGTGAACTGTAAACTGATGCGATCTTTGTACTCGTATTCTATCTGAATACACTTTACACCGTCTTCGCTTTTTTCGAGAGTCATCCTTTGGATCAAAGAAGAAAATTTAAACTTAATTTAACCCATTAATGACGAGAGCGAAATTTTCGGAATTTTTTCAAGATTTTTTCAGGAATACCTAGAAATGGCCTAAGAAACGAATTTCTAACTTTTTTTTTTTTGGACCGCTTACCGTTTGCCCAGTTTGCCCACTCGTCACAACCCTAGCAAAATTACACAATTTAAAATATTATTGTTTATAACTACTTTTTTTTTAAATTCTTGAAAGTTTGGCAATGTTTTAAGATTTATTTTGTAAAAAAAATTTGTATCGACCAATTTTTTTTAAATCTAAAAGTTTTTTAAAAAAAAAATGTTGTTAAAAAAAATTCTATAAATTTAGGAGTATTTCTGATCACAAAAATTTCTTCAGCAAAGTAATTTGTTTTTAAAAAACGCACATTTTTGCATCAAAAAAAAATTTGTATAGGCCCCAGGAAAAAAGTTAGAAAAGTAGGTCAGTTTTCAACTAGGATTTCTTGATAAGTGTCCTGGTAGTCATCATAGAATGGGGTCCAATAGACCTTTTCAATAGTAATCAAGTTGATATTCTTAAAATTTTGGTAGTCGTTCAAAATTACTACAAAAGGCTGGCCTAATTATCTGTCCGCCACTGTATATAATATTTATCCCCACCTACACCAAAATACTGCTTAGGTTTTCAATAACATAAGAAATATCTCCATATGAACTGAAATTGGAAAGGTCCTCGTCATCATTTGACATACACAATTTACATGGCTGTAAAAGAGGTGTACGATGAAGACCATAGGAAGTACCTCCTTCATCTTCCTCCTAATAATCTTGTCCAGCCGGATAAAATTATGCTCACCTAAATGTCTTCATCGTAATGTAAATTTGTTAAAAAACAATTGAGTAAGTTTTAGCCGGTCGAAATAAGCCTATATATACCATACACCCTTCCATCTGAGACCTGGTCGCCATCTTCCACTCATTCCACCGACGGTACTCACATGTGCTCCATTTAGTAGTACTTTTTTACGTTCATCAGCCCGGCATGACCTAGCCATCTTAGACGTGGATTTTCTATGCGTCATGATGTCATGTCATGATCGGGGTATTGCTCATATAGCTTTTTCGGCACTTACCATCGACGCAAAGCGGACAATTTTCCTTACGGAGAATTTTCCTACCACAATTCCCGTGAAATTGGGTAACATTTGTTACAAAACTCGACTTTCACTTGTATGTTGTGGCAGTTGATCGATTTCGCCCATTTGCATTACCAACTCCTTCTAGGACCTCCAAAGGATAATTTCAATGTTTGGACCGCCTAGCTTTCATTTAGCTCCTTCAATAGCCCATACCAATCAAAATAACGGACAGACATACGGATATGGCTAAATCAACCTAAGAGGTGCTGCTAATTTTTCATAAGCATACCAAGTACATAACCACACTTTAAAGACAATTTATTGATAAAATATATTTAACTTTGTATGAAAGAAGCTAAAAAAAATATATTTCAAACCAATATATAGATAAAATTTACTTCATTTTACAAAAAATGCTCAAATTTGTACGCAAATATGTACATAAACACGTACAAAAAATTATTTATAAATAAATCGTATAAATATTAAAAAAAAAATTTTTAATAATTATAATTAGTACACAAACACACTTTCAAATCAATATACAAATAAAATATAATACATTTTACATAAAGAAAGCTCATACAAACATTTTCAGTAAGAAAATTTAAATTGGCTAGGGTTGTGACGAGCGTGCCCATATGGTAACAGCGAAATTCAAAATGATAAAAAGGTAACACAGAAGTTATAAATAATTTTATTTTACACGTTTTCTAATACTTTGATATTCTACCCAAATGTTAAAAATATTCAAATAAAATATTCAAAATATATAACTTTTTATGGCAATGAAAAATATTCTTACTGGAAAGGTCGTGACTTTTCGCTGTTTTTGCTCACTTTTTAAAAACACTACTTTTCAATTATCCGCCACGATCGCTACTGACGAGCGATTGCTTAGAGTTATATATCAATAGAAAGATCAAAGTATGCTTTATAAACATCAAAAAACGGATTAGTGATATTCGTTCAAATATTTTTTTAATTGCACATACCGTAGAGCGCTATCAGCGTTACCATATGGGCACGCTCGTCATGAATGGGTTAAGTCGAAATATTGGACAATAAAAAACCTCAATTATAAATACAACAAAGAGTATTTTTAATTTTGACCTAAAGCCAATCAAACCATCACATTTAAAAATTAGAGGTCGCTAAAAAACTATTAACACATAAATAAAAAACTTTATTGGAAATAATAAATTCACACTCATCTATCATAGGCACAATTTTTCTGTGTTTAACTGAAATATATATAAAACAGAAAAAAAAGTTTCTAGTTTTGAGTTTCTACATTTTTAGAAGAAATAAATAATAACACTTGTTGAGCAATATACAATTGAAGTTTCTGTTTTTGATTTGAAAACTTCAATTAATACTTTTAGAAACCAAAAAAACGATTGCTTGCTAAGAAATATACAAACGTTTAGAGTATTGTCAATAATGCCGGAGATAGACGAGTCGGTTAGAGTGCACTCCAAACTCCAGAGGACGTCGGTTCGAATTCCAGGAAAACTCAATTTGAGGAATAGTTGTTACAAATTATTGCAAGCAAATTGGCAAATAAGAGAAGTCAAATAAAAATATAAGTAAACAATTACAAAGATGTCCAAAAAAAATAAAAACTAAATTTTTTTTAATGTTTTCTTTCGTTTCGATGCATGATAATTCCTCTATGATTCCCTCAACAATTCGTGCACGAAAACTCCACCATCTTTCGCTCTTGTGTTCGTGCATGAAAATTGGGACATTTGTATGAAATTTTCGTCAATGAATTGTATGGGCAATTCAGCATGTTTCGTGCACGATGTACACTTTTCCGGCAGAATTCCTCAACGATTTCCGCAATAAATGCAACTTTCCAAACGATTTTTCTAAATTAATTGTTGAGCTTAAATCGTTGATTCTCTTTTTCTCTTTAAAACTTTTTTGGTCGGTTTTGTTATACAAAATGCACTTACTTATCTGCCCCAAATTCTTTTTTCATATTTTTACTTTTAAGAAATTGAATCAAATAGAGCTTTTATTCCATGCATTAATATCAACACATCAATACCCCAAAGTATCGATTTCATAATGCAAAAACTGAAAATATTATCAAAAACTTTACTGACACAAAAAATTTTCGGAGCTCCACTAAAAACAAACAAACACGTTTGACAGTGATCACGATTGGGCTTAGGGAAGAAACTTTATCGATATATACACAAACTACCAATTAGGGCTGTTACTTTCCTTCGAAGCCCTCGAAACTTCGAATACTTCGAAGTTTTTCCGAAGACTTCGAAAGTTTTTTTTGACGAAGCTTAGAAGTTTACACGAAGTTCTTCGTAGATAATGTGCTTTGAATATATCGAAGCTTCGAAGGTTAAAAAACGTCGAAGCTTCGAAGTCCCCGATCTTTACTTTAGAATAATATAAATGTACGACTAGTTTTTTTTGGGCGAATCAGGCCAAGATGAATCATGCCAGGTGGGATTACAGCAGCCGCCAAGTACTTCCTTGGACATTTTTTGGGTGAATCATGCCGGGAGGGATTACAACTGCCACCAAGTGCGTCCTTGGAACTTTTTTGGATGAATCATGCCAGGTGGGATTACAGTTGCCACCAAGTGCGTCCTTGGACATTTTTTGGGTGAATCATGCCGGGTGGGATTACAACTGCCACCAGGTGCGTCATTGGAACTTTTTTGGATGAATTATGCCAGGTGGGATTACTACTGTCTCCAGGTGCGTCTTTGGATTTGTTTTGGGTGAATTACCTCTATTGGAATTATACCAACTCACAATTGAAGAATCACACCAAAAAAGGTCCCAATGACGCACTTGGCAGTATGTGTAATCCCAAATGACGTAATTCACACAAAAAAGGTCCAATGACGCACTTGGCAGTATGTCTAATCCCAAGTGACGTGGTTCACCCAAAATTGGTCCCAAAGACACAGCTGCAATCCCACCTGACATGACTCACCCATAAAAGTTCCAAATACTCACCTGCTGGCAGCTGCCATCCCACCTGACATGAATCATCCATAAAAGTTCCAAAGACGCACCTGGTCGCAGCTACAATCCCACCTGACATGAATCACCTATAAAAGTTCCAAAGACGCACCTGGTGTCAGCTGCAATCCCACCTGACTTAAATCATCCAAAAAAAATGTCAATGACGCACCTGGTGGCAGCTGCAATCCTACCTGACATGATTCACTCATAAAAGTTCCAAAGACACACCTGGTGGCTGCTGTAATCCTACCTGACATGATTCTACTTGGCCTGATTCGCCCAAAAAAGACTAGTCGTACATTTATATTATTCCAAAGAAAAAAATCGAAGACTTCGAAGCTTCGAAGTTTTTTAACCTTCGATATGTTCGAAGGACGTTATAAGTTCAAAGTCTTCGAAACTTCGAAAAAAACTTCGAAGCTTCGAAGGCTTCGAAATGTTGAAAATCACCAGCCCTACTACCAATACCGTCAATTTCAAAGAGTTTTTAATTTTTAAAAAAATGGGGGGTGGCATATGCTCCCCTGTGCCGAATCCTCCCTCTTCAACCCTATATTAAATTTATTTTGTAAAAATCTGCAAAATCTGTTAATTTTATTAAAAATCTGTAGTTTATGGGAGAAAATCTTAAAATCTGCCAGATCTCAAAAGATCGGTAAATAAAAAGATATATATGTAAATATGGTAACACTGCCAGAAGCTTCCCTCATGAATTTTATCAAAAAATTCCATTTTGAAGGTGCAGCGATATAGAAAAAGGAAGCAAAAACAACATCAACAAATTTCTAACAGACTAGAAAAAATGAAAAAATGTTAGTCTGTACAATCACTATAATAAAACTCCGCGTCTGCTTACTCACCATAATTGCACGACCGCCAAGTTGGCAAAAAGGAAACTTATGAACCTTTTCTATAAATATAAGTTCTCTGGCCCAATTAAGTGCGCTCGTAACTTTAGTTAATTTTTAGTATCTGTTAAATCAGAGTATTATCTGTCAAATAAAGTATGTACTGAATTTAAGTATGAATTTCGTTTGACTGTGAATATAGGCCGGCCATTCATTTCAGCAAATTACAAAAAATTTAGCAAACATTTACTGTATTTCTATAGCAATGCTCAACAAATAATTTAGAGTGTAGAACTTCATTATAACAATACATAATATTACTTTCACTAAACTTTCAATCACATAAACAATTTAATTTCAGGCAAATGACATGGGAACACCTAAATTATATTCAAAATTGCTGGCTGACGTGCACATTTTTGTTCGAAATATTAATGATTGTCCTCCCATTTTCGAAAAACTAGCGTTTAATGTTACTTTATATCTACCTACATATGATAACGTTAAGGTCACACAAGTTGTTGCCACTGATGCGGACATGGATGCAAATTCTTCAATACGATATGATATTGTAGATGGCAACTCAGATGACTGCTTCGATATAAATTCAATGACAGGGGTAATAACGACCAGGTAAGCTTACGATAAAAATAAAAAATTTACTCGATCTAGCTTTAACTAGATATAGAAACGCGGAAATTACACGCGTGTCTCAGTTGTAGTCGTGATATAGGTACCGGCAAAATGCATAATCAGTTTTTAGCATTTTGAATTGCGGAAAAGCTGCATCGAATAGACTAATGGCTATTGGCCATGTGAAGTTAAAAACCCATGCACGTAGGGAAGAAGGAAGCGCATTCGTCACGTTTATTCAAAGATTTTTATAAAATTAACCAATCCATGTTTCTTACAAATTCTTTTACAGTTCGACACTTACATTTATTAACTTTAATATTTTAACGTTTGAAAGCATATATCTAAAAGCTTTCCACTACTTTTTCAACGAATTTCAAAAAAAGCCAAAACGGCGAAACTGCCCCACCCATGGGGTAGAATCGCCAAGGGGTGTAATTTAAAAAATGCACAGACTTTTTCGGTAAATATAATATTTTATTTAAGTATTGAATATCAGAAGCTAAAATAAAACATTAAATAAAAGCCTTAATTACTTTATTAGGAAACATTTTTCACAAAATGTAAAACAAACTAGAGAGTGGACTTTATTCGGCTATGTCGAAGCTGAAATACCCCCACACAGTAGGAAGTAGTACCGTGAATATAAAGTGATATGGTCTCAAGACCCCATTTTGATGCACCTATAAATAGTTTTGGAGCCCGGACCATGTCCAAAATCCGTTTCTAAAAATTTCCAATCAAATAGACCAAAAAAAAAATTGGTCTCAAGACCCCATTTTGACCCTTATATATGTGGAACCTCGGACCATGTCCAAAATACGTTTCTAAACATTTCCAATCGAATGCAGCAATAAAAAAGACATGAAAAATGTTCGCCTTTTTTTTCGGTTTATGGGAGCCACGCCTAGTTTTTGTCCGATTTTACTGATTCTCGAACTTGATCTCAGTATTAACGAGAAAAACATGTACCCAAAGTTTCAAGTCGATATCTCCAAAACTGCGACCGCTATCGTGCGGACGAACAGACGGACGGACAGACGAACAGACAGACGGACATGGCTAAATTGACTCCGGCGGTGATGCTGATCAAGAATATATATACTTTTCCATACCGGACACGCCCCCTTATGGGCGTTACAAAAGTTTGTGTCAAAGTTAGTATACCCTGCCACAGTGAGTGTGGGGGTATAATTAATACACTGACGTATGTGCCCCAGGTGCGATTCGGCGAATATGCCCCAGGTGTTCCCACTCTCACAAATTCTTTTTTAATATTTTTACTTTTATGAAATTGAATCAAGTCGAACTTTTATTCCATGCATTAAAACCACAAAGTATTAATTTCCTAATGCAAAAACTGACTTTTTAATATTATCACCACATTTACTTATCCCCAAAAATTTTCGCAGCACCCCTAAAAACAAACAAACACGTTTTGCCGTTAATACGATTGGGGTAGAATGGTCATGTACTTGGGGAAGAAACTTTATCGATATATGCACAAACAACCCATACTGTCAATTTCAAAAAGTTTTTAGTTTTTAAAAAAAGTGGGGGTGGCATATGCGCCCCAGTGGCGATTCCCTTCTACCCTACTACCCTACTATACTTTCTTCGATATTTATACCCGGCACAATAGACTGGCCGTTAAAAATAGATTTCAAACCGCCGCACAATGTCAGATTTTGTCAATTTAGGGGGACTTAATTCTGTATTTTGGAAACCAATAAAGCTAGAGCTCTGAATTTTGGAACAGGGTATTTTTGAAACAATAAGAAGCTTTTGTGATACAACGCCCGACACCCACGCCCACTGCCCACATAACATAAATAATAAATCTGTACTAATGTAAAGCAGTTACTGGGTGATTCCTTGGACCGATACTGCTAAAAATTGAATGGGGACGGTTTTTTTTACCCCCATGCACCCTAGAGTACAAAGCATTACAAATGTACAACGCATTTATAATTTTAAGTACGGAACTCATGTTGATATTGCGATGGATAGCACCATTTTGGAAAGGGTATTGAATATCAAAAATAACACAGTAAAAGTATTTAAACGTAGCACTTATTTTCTAACTTGTGGGCGGTAAAAATGGGCGTTTCAAAACCTATCCCATCTCATGACTCACGACCCTTAGCGGATACACCAATGTTAAAAGTTGTTCAAAATTTTTGAAATTGAATTATTCAAAAGTAAAACACACTCAAAACCATTATACCAATTGATACAATTTTTGTCAATATACGGTAAACAAAATAATTTTATCAACTATCTTTTTTGTCGAATAAAAAAAATATTGTTCAAATTGGAAAAATTTTATTCAAATCGATAAACATTTTTTGTTAACCGTTATTGACTTAAATGAAGGGATTGAATGCCTTCATTTAAAGTGAATATCAGAAAATGCACGATTAATATTGGCAACTCCAGAAAGTATGGAGTGTTGTGTGACATAAATAATAAAGAAGTGACCCTGGAAGTATACACGTTTGGGCTGAAAGATCAATCGGCCCAGAATCATGCAAAGAATTTGGCTGTTTGCCGAAAGGAAATATTGACTGCTGCACGAAGTAGCAAAATATGTGCCGTTGAAAGTTCGCAATTAAACTTAATGTCAGAAAATGCCCGATTAATATTGAATAGTGTATAAAATAGTTGCGCCTTCTCAATCCACTATCGGGAACGAATTGGTAGAATGTGTAACCTTACTTATTGTGGAAATGTTTTCTGGAACTCACCGAAGTTAGAAAAGTCACAGAATTTCACTGGAGAATATCACTGAAATTTAATGTTAGGAAAAGCTGAAAATGTAATAAAAGCTCTGCACCTGTGCTATGCTCTGTCGTTCAGTCACAGAAAACAAATGAAAAGTAAAAAATGAAACGGCAGTTAGCGCAATGGTGAAGCTGTGATCTTTTCACCACGGCGGTGCCAGAAACATCTCACCGCTGTGTCACGTGTTGTGTATGCAACAAACATCTCACCACGGCGCACAGTGATTTGTCCCATAGACAAAATTCAGAAAGTTTGATGTCATCAATTATATAAAATATGGTATTTTTGGAAAGGTAATACATTGACTAAAAAGAATATGAACTTCTTTATTTGATCAAAATTTTTTTGACGTCCGTGGAGTATTGTCAAATTAGGGAAATTTGATAACAAATGCTGGAAGAAAAAAATTTATTTTTGAAAAAGGTATTTTTGGCAAGAATGATACAAACTTTACTTTTTTATAAATGTTATTGTTGTATTAAAAAATGAAAAATAAAATAGTTGTCATTAAACTGCGATGTAAAAATTTGTGAGTACCATGAAAAAAAAAGTTTTTCAAGTAAAAAACAAAAAAAACCCAACAAATTATGGATTGTAAAAAAAAAGTGCGTAAAAGTTACTAAAAATTTTTTTTTTTTTTTAAAGTTTAATGTGTTTTTTTTTAGAAAAAAAAAAATTCACCATTTATTACCAACTTTTTGAAAAAAATGTTTTTTTGTAAATGCCTAAAATGACAATTTTATATCAAAAAAAAATTTTGAAAAGTTCATAATGTAAATAAAATGGTAAAATGTGATGAATGTATGTACTTTTATTAATATATTGATATTAATGTATGTATAGTAACTAAAAGCTCAATTGAAATATTGTTGATCCAATGTCATTTAATTTTTCTCTATTTTACTCTTCTCTCTTCTTCCTATTGACTAAAGCGGTCAATACCGAATGGTTTTGGCAATCCCGGGTTCTCCAGATTTTTCAGGATTTCTTGGGGTTTGTTACTTTACCAAGCAATGCACATGTTAAACAAATAAAAAAATATAAAAGATATAAAAAAATATATAGTATTTGAAAACGATAATATCAGTGAAGGAATTGAGGATAGTATAAATTTCTTAGTGAGCGAAGATTGTGATAGTTCTAACGATTCTGAATAAATTATTGTGAAATTTAAGAATATAAATTTTTAATTGATTTCTTAGGGATAAACATCAAACTCAATTCGAGAGCAAACGAAATTGATAAACTGTGGAACAGGGTACAATGTGCCAGAATTATTAAAATTGAGAATACAGGTAAAATTTATGGTAAAAGTGAATCCGTCACTTCGATAAAAGTACACTATCAAGTACACCAGACCGTGAATACCCCTAATAGTAGAATATACATAATATAATATAGTAGAATATACATTTTTCTTTACAAAGTATTCAAGATTATAAAAATGTATTGATCTTTTCAATAGTTATAATATTAAATTTATTAAAAAGATTTTTTAATGTTTTTGCATTAATGTACCTGCTAAACTACAACTGCTAGCCAAAAACGGTTACCAAATTTGAAATCAGCTAATCAAGAACCACTAGAATCCGTTATTAAAGCTAAGAAACCTTTTGCGAAATATAATTGTAGAGTTGTATTATATGCATAATAATTAAATAAAAAAATCAAGCATACAATTCTGGATTTATTCAAAAACTATAAGGGTTACAGAAAAACCGATTACATTTTTGAAATCAGCGGGCCAAAATACATTTAGAAACTTAGTTTCAATTAATTCAGAATACTCCTTCGATTTTTGTCCCAAGCTCATATGGAGACAAATCACTGTGCGGCGCCACGTATAATCTATGGATCTGATCTATGCTAACTGAAAAATAAATTATGGTAACCCCAATGGTGTGCGGCAGTACTTGCATCAATAACGATGATCCTGAAAGCACGCAAGCCTTTCGCTTACAAATATATGAAGACGACCCAGAACTATGCAGTGAATTGGCCATTTTTCCGATTTTCACACTTTTTCGGGTGAATTTTCCGGGTTTTCTTGACCGACAAAGAATCGTACCACCAAGACGAAGGCAACACTAAAGAAATTATCCAAATCGGGAGCTCCGTTGATTTCTGATGAGACAAGTAACACATTTCGCGACTTTATTTTATATATATAGATTATCACGTTAATCTTGTTTATTCCTTCATTGAGTTATGCTTGGAAGACTTCGCATTCTGGCATTCTTAACCCAATTCGTGTTTTATTAATATGCGTTTTATCAGCTCATGCTTTTAATCTGTAGCTGAAATTAATTTCAAAACATGTTTACCAGCGATCGGTTGCATAGCGTAAATCCGGATTACGTCTGTTTGGTCAACAAATCCGTGCGTCATGCAGATGTGCCTCTCAATCGGTTGGGCGGGTAAATGGGACCGTTAGGATTCGTCGTAAAAAAACATTTTCTTTGAAATTTATTAAATTTCCCTTTTTTCCTGCGTCGAAACTTTTTGTTGGTCTATCAGCATCTAAAGGGTTGTTGAATTTGAAATCAATTTTGTATGCGAACCATTTATTTTATTTCCGGAAATAAAATTCAAAACGCGCTCATTTTTTGCAGTTGGCACAGTCAGCAACCAAACGTCGAAAATTTGTTGACGAGAAATTTTCGAGCTCACATCACAATTTTGCAGGGTTTGGAAAAACTAATTTTTGAGTACTCACTCACGCTAATTTTTTGCTCACTGCACTTAACAATATTAGTTGTTTGGATTATTTTGTTGTTATTGAAATCGATATTTATGTGTTAGTTATGTGGAATACTGCATTTTAAACCGCATTCTAATTTGTTGATTACATATATGTATGTAGTTAATTATTAATAATTTAGCTTCGAAAATAAGAAAGTATTTATTGGTAATGAAAATCATCATGCATGTACTATCTCATATCGACGCATTTTTAGTTGCAAAAAATTGTGGAAATTGTTTTTTTCAATATACTTAGTTATGCGCTTATATTTAGGCATTTTCAAAATTTTACTGCGAAAAAATTATGTGATGCGGTGTGATACACATTCTACTGATCTCGCGCAGACCTTTACTGGTTGGTTAAGCAGCACGCCACGACGCCGGCGTAACCACACACATTGGAAAATTGTATGTTCGTCAGCATGGTTCTGCTATTTCAACCCTTTTGTGCTTGGGAATTTTCGTGTGTGATTTGCGGTCTGAGAAATTCTTTCTGTGCGATGATTTTTTAAAGTTATTTTGGTTTAGTGGTGCATAGGCGATAATAAAGGAACGAAAACGAAGATCAATTTTGCCACGTGCTACTTAAAGAATTGGTTGGACAATTTGTAACTTGCATGTGCAGGGTGGGCCGAAAACACAAAATTTTCGATGATTGAAAACACAAGATTAATGCAAACAATTCATCATTCTTAGAAGAGAAAAAGTTACTTTTGGAAAAGGGGCTATTTTACTAGGGCTCTTGAAATTATTCGAATAATAAAAACCCAAAACAACTTTAAAAAATCATCGCAGAGAAAGAATTTCTCAGAACGCAAAACACTCACGCAAATTCCACGCACAAAAGGGTTAAAATAGCAGAACCTTGCTGCCGAACATAAAATCAGCATATGTCAGCGCACGAGCAGTAGAATGTGTATCACACTTTGCAACTGACCTGATTACGACTAACTGTCCAATATGTACAGTGACTCACAAAATTATTCGTACACCCTTTTCTTTATGTGTAGTGGCTCACTGACACAAAAAGTTGCGCTATTCCAAAACAAGCAACTTTGCAAAAGATAGTTTTGTGATAAAAAATTCCCCTGAATTTTGAGCTGAGTTTTCAGAAATATTGTATGGAAATGATAAAATTTTGTTATTTTTAGCACAAAATTCAACTTTTCAAAAAATTATCAAAATTCAGGGGAATTTTTGATCACAAAACTTTCTTTTGCAAAGTTGCTTGTTTTGGAACAGCGCATCCCAAAAAAATATGTATAGCCCCCAGGAAAAAAGTTCGAAAAGTATGTCCTTTTTCTAACAAGATTTTCTCTAAAGGTACTCATTCGAAAGGTATTGATACTAATATTGAAAATAAAGAAAAAGGTGTACGAATACTATGAAATTTTTATCAAAAAGCGAAATTTCGTGCATGAAACAATTTATTTATATTTATAAAAAGGAATACAAGTTTTATTAGAATAATAATAAATAATAATAATGAAACGAATGAAGTTAGGTTAAGAACAAATATCACAGGCCATTCTAAACACAATGGCGTTCTCAGTTTTTCGCCATTTTCAGAAATTTGAGAAATGGAAAAGGCGATGTATGTAAACAACCTGACGTTGGCTGAGAACGCCATTGTGTTTAGAATGGTCCATTCATACATAAAAATAAATTCTAAATTTCGACTTTTTTTTACATTTAATAATAAAAAATTTTAAGTAAAAAAATATGTATAGCCCCCAGGAAAAAAGTTCGAAAAGTATGTCCTTTTTCTAACAAGATTTTCTCTAAAGGTACTCATTCGAAAGGTATTGATACTAATATTGAAAATAAAGAAAAAGGTGTACGAATACTATGAAATTTTTATCAAAAAGCGAAATTTCGTGCATGAAACAATTTATTTATATTTATAAAAAGGAATACAAGTTTTATTAGAATAATAATAAATAATAATAATGAAACGAATGAAGTTAGGTTAAGAACAAATATCACAGGCCATTCTAAACACAATGGCGTTCTCAGTTTTTCGCCATTTTCAGAAATTTGAGAAATGGAAAAGGCGATGTATGTAAACAACCTGACGTTGGCTGAGAACGCCATTGTGTTTAGAATGGTCCATTCATACATAAAAATAAATTCTAAATTTCGACTTTTTTTTACATTTAATAATAAAAAATTTTTAAGTTAACTATTGCTAGTTAACCGAAAAAATTTAACTTAACTAAATGAAAAAGTTAATGGTTTTAGAAATTAACTGAAACGTTAAAAGTTAACCAAAAATTTAACTTCGTTATTTAACTATTAACTAATTAACTAGTTAATGCCCAGCTTTGGTAATAATTAACTACATACATATATGTAATCAACAAATTAGTATGTTGTTAAAATGCGTTATTTCACATAACTAACACATAAATATCGATTTCAATAACAACAAAATAATACAAACAACTAATATTGTTAACAGCACAAAAAACCATTTTATACAAAAAAAAATTGTTGCTCATGAGCAGAAAAAAATTGCTCATGAAAAACAAAAATTTCTTGCTCATGAGCAGTTTGGAATGAGCAAATTCAGTGAGAACAGTGAGCAAAAACAAAAAAAATTTGTTCCTCATTGCTCATGAGCAATGAGCAGTAAGCAAAAAAAAATTTGTTTGCTCATGAGCAATGAGCAGTGAGCAAAAAAAAAATGTTTTTGCTCATGAGCAGTGAGTGAGCGTGAGTGAGCAAATCCGAACCTTGCCATTTTGTAAAAATGTCCTTGTTTATGCGCCAATTTTATGATTTCTTCTTCCATGAGCGATGGTACTACTATGAGGTCCTTAGAGGGGTCTTTATATAATACGTCGTGCTTAACATATTAATCTTCGTAGTCGTCTTTCTCAAGGATTTTGCGAATAGCTCTGATCCAATAATCCTTTTGCTCTGCTTGTTTCAATCGATGATCTTGAACTTAACGCTTTTCGTATTTCGGTTATCGCTTAAGGACTGTACAGTTTCAACAACGGTGCACTCATCAGTGTTGATTTTAACTGTTGTGATGCTGCTAGCTGTTCTTCTTTCAACACGACTTTAGCATTTTTTCTCAAAATATGAGAGAACGGCGTGGCGATCAGTGAACCTTCTGAAATACGACGTCAGTCCGAGAAACCGTTGTACCGCCTTACGATCATGCGGTAAGTGAAAATTCTCGATAGCGTTTGTCCTTAGATCGGATGGTTTTATTGAACTATTTTCGACGACATAGCCCAAGAACTCAACTCTTCTCCTAAGAAATTTCCATTTGCTCCACTTTATACATGAACCATTCTTCGATGCCGTCTGCAGCACAACTCTCTATCAACTCTCTCAACACGGTGCAAATGTATCTCGAAAATACTGCCGGGGAGTTTGACATGTCCAATGGAACATACAAAAACTAGTAATGGTCGTTATTCGTAACGAATGCTGTATACTTTCTTGGGTTACACTCTTAGAAATATTTGTGTAATTTTGCACTTATTAAACTACGCAACTAATAACCTAGTTTAATGAGTGTAATTTTACACACATGTTAATTGTACACATCATATGTGTATTCGTTATGTGTAAACTTCCACACCAAATACTTCAATAGTCGAAACGTTATGTGTGTAAAGCTAAGAACCAAATGTTTAAATGTACCTTAAGAAGTACTCTTTGGATGTGTAATTTTTAATCCAACCCTAGTTAAATTAATTCAAAGTAGTTTACTTTTAAGTACTTGGACATTGTCTTTGTTTGTTTTTCCAATTGATACATTTTGTAACTTACATAATCTTATGTATAGATCATGAACATTTAAAAATATATAATGAAGAAAAAAATCAAACAACCAATTTTTGGTACATTTTCCGATTGGAAAATGCATGCCGAGCACTCGTACTCGTACAAACACTTAAAATCTACATTTTTTTTTTGTTTTTATGCATGTTGTATAAATGCTTCTAATACAATTTTTATTCTTTTAATTTTATTCCACATATTTCGCATTTATGCATTGCGCTTAAACGCTATTAGTTACAATAACTTATTACTTGCACTGGAATAATTAACTGCTGACGAGGATTCTCCGGATTATATGAAATGTATTAAATTGTTTAATTAATGCCGAATGAAGAATTTATGCGACTGCTGCAATTTTTCACGATTCACGGGTGGCGTCTTTTCAATTTTTTACATGTTGTTGTTTGCGAAGATACATACTCTGATAGTAAATTTCAAAGAAACTTACGCGATGTATGTTTAATTTTACTTTTTTGGTTTAAATTTACACTAAATGTATTTAAAAACGACCAAAGTTTGTAATTTTATCAAAAAATTCTGCAATGTTAAACACCTAATGTTCAAAGTCCAATTTCAAAAATTTTTTTGGAAAATAAACACTGTAGTATAGCATTTTTACATGCACTTTTTAGAGTGTAGCTTCGACACATGATATAACCCATTCTTTACATCAAGCGTTGTGAACACATTGGATCCCTGCAATCTCTCCAGCACGTCATCCATCAATGGCATAGGGACACGATCTTTTGTAATTTTCTGATTTAGTCGGCGGTAATCACAGCATAGAATGTTTCCTCCGCCTTTTTTGGATACGAGGATAACCGGTGGTGTACTCTGAACTTCTAGGTATGATGATATTTTCTTTTAACGACTGCGCCACTTGCTTGTCTACAGTACATCTATCTTAAAATTAAAAATCTTAATTTCGATAGGTGACTTCACATCTTCAGCGTGATTCAGACAATTCAAATTCAGTTTCTACCGTGCCCGCTACTAGGCAAATAAAGTGTGTTTTTTTAGAGGTATAGAACTTTAAGTTGGCAACACTGTTTAACTGTCGGCCATTTTGTCAGCTGTCAAGTGATTTGTATTTAGTTTGGTTTGGCATTTCAACATGAATAGACTGACGCCAAATTGACGGAGCAACATGTCATCCAATTTTCAATCACTTTTTCTAACATTTGTGGCCATACATCGGTAATAACGCGGTGAATGTTGTCCTCCAAGTGGTCGATCGTTTCGAGCTTATATATTATATATAATGTTACAATATATTGTATTATATTATATTACGTGGGTGGCTTAAAAATGTAATTATACAGAACTAGCTGGACCTGCGAACTCCGTATCGCCCCAAATTCGGATAATGAATGTTGCTTTGCTTTTGATTTTGTTTCTAAAATGAATTATTTCGAGCACTCGCGATCAATAACAGATCACATTGCACAACTTGCATTCGATCTCGATAACATTTTCTTCACCGTATAGATTCTGGTGTAGGGATGTCAATTTTCGAGACCTTTGCCAATCCCGGGATTTTCGGGATTGAAAAATGCAATCCCGGGATCCCGGGATTAGTCCCGGGATTTGGATTTTTTTCAATTCAACCAAAATTCAGTAAAAAAATGTTATATTAAATCGAATTGAATTGCTTTTAATATATCCATATTATAATATTTTGGAAATTGCGCAAATAATCTAACACTCTTCAAGGTTTTTATTGGATATTTTTTAAATTGAATTTATCACACCTATGATTTGGAATATTAGAAAAAAGTTTGAATAACTTTAAAATATGTAGCATAAAATACTAACAGATTTGATCTTTGGAATCTTGTGTTTCCGGTCAGAATAAGATCATTTTAAAAATGTGTCGTTTGATCCACATTTCTCGAACAACTCTTGACCTGAACATTTTGTCGAACATTTTAATGTACGGAATTGGAATTTGTATTTCATGTCCCGAACGATGTTCGATGTATTTTTTTATCCGATTTCCATTTGAACAAAATTGATTTGAGTGCTTTATAGTCTACTAATTAGCAAACAGTTTGGAACTATTTTTTGCTTAAATTTGTTGACGTAATGAAAATATGCCTAAATTGCCTTCACGCATTGGTACAAGTTTCTACAATGCGTATTGCATATTTTTATATGTATAACTCATATAGTTTATGTACGAGAATATCAATAAACTGTTCGCCAATTTTATTTAATTTTTTTCTTTAAAACAAAATAAATAATTTTTCCAAACCAATAAAATCAAATGAAACACATTAAATTTCGAAAAATATCCGACTTTTCGAATTTTTTTTCTGAATGCTTTTTAACATTTTTCGGATGAAAAACTATGGTCCTTGCTAAAACTAAACCATTCAGAAAGAAATTATTCATGATAGAAAAAGCTCCTGAATCTATAAATCCCGGGGTGCCGGGATCCCGGGATTGACATGCCTATTCTGGTGTCTCGCCACTGAGAAAAGTTTTCAACTATTTTGGAGGCGGTGTCAAAGGCGTTAATTTAACTTTGCCTGACATGCACTTTAGACCGTCTCGAAAAAATAAAGTTGTCCTCACACCACCTAATTTGAAGCATATTTGGAAGGAGATTCCGATTGTAGAGGTAGCGCATCGATATATTTCTTTCTATTGTCACCATTTATGATCCGATTTTAAAGTATAATATATCATACTAACTGAGATCTGGTAGGTTAGTACTAGAAGGGTGTACTTAAGGGTAATGACAAAAATTGATATATTAGATGGCGGTTAACTTTTTTCTCCCTATAAAAGGTGATACGGTCTAATGCACAGGTGTTTCCGATGCAAAATTAAAAGTGTGGCAATGGACGCACACAACATATAATTGCCCAATATCGAGGCATTGATGAGCGATTGTGGAATCGTATTGGAAAAAGAGCGATAAAACACAACAGTACTTCTTCTTCGTTCAGTACGCAATTGTGCCATACAAACATTCATTGGATTCTGCACGTTCCGTAGGTGTTCGAGTCGCATGAGATTTGGTAGCTGACCGTGTATTCAGTGGCGTCAATTCAGAAAAATCTTGTGGGGCAAGAAAAAATTTATTTTTTTTTCGAAATATTTACTGTTTTTATTCAAACAATTTTACTTTTTAAGTACATAGGTAAATACATATCGCTCATTCCCTGCAATAAAGACACAACTCAAAAAATAAAATTGTTAGGAAAATACGGTTTTAAATTTAAAATTTCATTATTTTATATGAATTTTAGTTCTTAAAATGTTTTTCAAAAAGGTTAAAATATATAAAAAATTAAAGATATGAATTCTGTCTTTTGGCAGCATGTAGATAATTATCTAAAGATCCTAGTGGCATTCATAGCGATATGTATAGCGATATGTATATGTTTAGGTTATTCAATGGGAATCGTCTTTTTTTAAGTTTTGCAAAAGCATTCACACCATCTTCTAATTTTATTGAATTCATTAATTCAGACTCTGTTGTCATTAACATTAAATGGCATAAATAAGTTTTTATTCTCTTTAATACAGAAAAAAATGCTCATTTGATGCCGTTGTAATTTGCAAAGTTGTAATTTGCAAAGTTACAACAATTGTAAAACAGAAACATTCAATAAAATATATATTTCACATTTTCTTTCAATTTTCCCCCCTAAATGACGCCACTGCGTGTATTACGATTGTGTGGGCCGATATTGGCTCTGTGGTTTTGCAGCATAATGTTAATCAATTGAATTATATACTGTAAGGGAAGTGTTGACAACTTTGAAGCTTTGACTTTTAGCTGTGTTTATTCTGCTAAGCATTAGGGCTATAGCAGAGTAGTTAGAAGTTATAGATATGTCAATTATTTATTAAATTTTAGTTATTTGAAATAGTATTTGTTAGGAAAAGAAGAATTTCCGATTTTATCTTTTGAATTGAATGGTTGAAATCGTCGCACGCTGCTCTGAACGGTTCAAATTTCATATAGTTGAATTTTGCTATTTTTACTTGAAGTAAATTATTATTTCTTGTTGCGCGGGAAGGTACTTTAATGTTTAATTTGCTCAACAGACATTCACTATTAACATTGCCTTGTAGAATTTTGAAAATGAATATTGAATTACACATTAGTCTACGGTGTTTTAGCGACGGAAGAGAAATTAGTTTTAAACGATTTTCGTATGTTGGAAGATTAACATCTGGACTCCAAGGCAATCCACGTAAACAAATAATTAAAAACTGTTTCTGCACTGATTCTATGGCATTGATGTAACAGTTATAACAAGGGCACCACACAATAGATGCGTAATCCACAATAGGACGAACAAGAGAAATATATAAAAGTTTAGTGATATAAGGATTATCAAACTCCTTTGACCAGCGCTTAATAAAGAACACAAGTTGCTTTGTTGATAGTTTTGTTCACATGCGTTGAAATAAAGTTTGGGTCCATAGTTATTCCAAGATCTTGATAAGAATTTAATGTCTCAAGTTCTTCATTTACAATTCTATATGTGTGTAAGACGGGGTTCACTCTCCTAAAAGTCATATGTTTGCATTTCTTCAAGTTGAGATTCATGTTGTTTATTTTACACCAGCTACATAGCTTGTCAAGGTCCGTCTGTAAAATTATTGTTTCACGCATGTCATTGAATGAGTGAAAAAGTTTGACGTCATCTGCATACATTATAATATGGCTATGTTTGATGATAGATGGTAGGTCGTTTATGAATAGCAAAAAGAGGACAGGTGCCTGAGGTTCCTCAGATGTAACATTAAATTCAGTTGATTTGGTTGTTTTGAAAATAACTCGTTTTTTTCTATCTAATAAATATGAATTGATCCATTTTAATAATCCTGGCGGAAATCCAAATTTTGACAGTTTCAAAGTTAATAATTTATGGTTTACTACATCAAAAACTTTGCTAAAATCAATGTAAATTACATCAGTTTGTCAACTGGGAGACACGGGTACTTTTTTTTAGCCCCCTCTAACAGAATCTGTCAATCTCGATCATGTGCGTTTTTTAGTGTCGGACGGTGTAATATGTTTATTTATAGCGCACCATAATGTAATTATAGCTCAAGAGAGCAGCTAAAAATGTGTAATATTAATCGTGTACTACACTGCAAAATGAAATGCGTTGTTCATATACACCTAAAGCGTGGAAAACCTTGTAGTCACTACACACTATTTACACACAAATTTGCGTGTACTTATAAGTGTTTAAATTTAACACATATAATATGTTTATTTATAGCGCACCATAATGTAATTATAGCTCAAGAGAGCAGCTAAAAATATGTAACGCACTAAAACGTATTCTGTGCATAAGTGTTTTTTTTTTTTTTTTTTTGTTGGTAGGTGGAAATTTTCAAAAGACATTGGTTGCTTCAGCATTGCCAATAGTGTGGGATTTTTACCCACTAAAACCACCTACGCGTATTTCGCTGTCCTGTATCAGCCCTGTGGTACCACTAGTGAAAGCATTTCTTCACAAGGCAGGATTAGGTTTAAAACCTTCTCTTCTTATTTACAGCCTTCTGTTTCGTTGTTCATCTTGCCGCACACGTTGCATGATCCCCGCAATGATATGTTTGCCTACGTCCCGCGTTTCTCTCGATGCCATCATTTTGCTAATGAGTAGGATCGCCGTGATTTTTCCTCCGATATGTTGTTCCAACGTTTTTCGTGCTTGCTCAAACCTTCCACATTCTATTAGAACATGGTGCGCATTTTCGACTTTCTGTGTGCAGTACAAACAGTATGGATCGTCCACATGTTTATACTTGTGCAGGTACTCTCTAAAGCAGCCATGGCCAGTGATCCATTGGGTCAGCTGGTAGTTTACCTCTCCATATGCCCGTTTTATCCATAGTTGGATGTTTGGGATCAGCATATGGGTCCACCGTCCTTTTGTCGACACATCCCAGTGCTCTTACCATTTTCTGTAATTATCCGATCGAATGCGGTCTCGTTCGAGTAAGTTTTTAACGTTGCTCATGGCCGCTGCTTCGCTCCCCGCAATATCGACTGGCACTCGGCCACATACCACATTCACTGAGTCGTTGGAGACCGTGCGGAAAGCACTGCAAACCCTCAAGGATGTGAGCCGGTGGGCTGACACTACTCCCCTCATGTAGGAGTTATACCTCGTTCCCGAAATTTGGAGCTGCGTACATGATGATGGAAGTGTTGACACTTGTCAGCAACTTCCTTATGCCTTGTCTTGGCCCTCCGATGTTCCGGATTTGCCTGGCCAGAGCTGCGCTGGCCTTCATGGCTTTCTCGCCCGCATATTTAAGGTGGTCCTTAAAATTTAGCCTATGGTCCAGTAGTACTCCGAGGTGCTTTATATTTGGGCTCGATGTTATCACGTGTCCTCCTATTTGAATCTGTAACACCTCGACTTTCTTGCGACTGCTCATCAGTACGGCCTCGGTTTTGTGTTCTGCTAGTTCTAAACCGGCGATTTAGAGCCAGCCTTTCGTTTGGCGCATGGTTTCACTGCACAGCTTTTCAACGTCTTCTAATCGTTTAGCCACTATTACTAACGCTATGTCATCTGCGTATCCAATTATGTTTACTCCTGGAGGCTTTGGCATTTTTAGCACACCATCGTACATAATGTTCCACAGCAGTGGTGCTAAGAGCGATCCTTGGAGCACCCCTCCAGTTATTCGGTATTTTTTTGCTCCTTCATTTGTGTCGTACATGAGTGTCCTTCTATCGAGGTAGCTTGCCACTATTCGGATCAGGTAGTCTGGTGCATATGATGCGTTCTAGAACTTTTCCTGTTGTATCCAGCCTACACAGGGGGCGGTACGACGAGGGCTGTTCTGGGGGCTTATCACCCTTCAGTATGAGTACTAGGCGCTGTTTTTTCCATCTTACCGGGAACGTGCCTTCGTTTAGGCACGTGGTGTAGAGGTCACAAAATAGTGATGGTCTCTTACGCATTGCGATTTTTACTACTCCGTTTGGGATACCGTCCAGGTCAGGAGTTTTATTGGCCTTTATTCTGCCCGCGGCTTCAAGAAGCTCATCGATGGTAACTGCTGGGATTTCGCTCATCCTTACATTTAATTGTCGTGGTAGTCTAAGTGGATTGTGGGTAATACTGGCGCGTGTGACATTCTGATCTCAGTGTGGCGATTTTACTGTTCCACCAGTAAAGTGGTGCTCTGCCGTTTCCTCCTCCTTTACGTGGCATTGCTGCATCGCACGCATTCGTCAGCCATATTTTAATGCGCGTTGCATTTGTTTCTGCATTACGGTTGAGCGTCACCCTGTCGTCCAGCATTAGTTCTAGCAATTCCGTTTCTAGCTCCTTGTGTTTCCACCCCCTTTTCTGTGCTTTGGGTGCCGTTCGTGACATCCTGAAGCGCTGGCAAGGTCGTGGTTCGAAGATGATGGCATTGAGGTCGCTATGAGTGTAGATATCAGAGACTCTCCATTGGATTAGCTTGGACAGTGACCTGCTTGCGAACGTAAGATCATTTATGGATCCTGCTCCTCCTTTACTAAATGTATTTTTTGTTCCTTGGTTTGGTAGTACCAACTCAAGGCTGGCGAGCGACTCCAGAAGCACCTCTCCTCTTTTAGTTGTTTTCTTGCTGCCCCATACAGTTGCCCATGCGTTAAAATCGCCTGCGATTATAGTTGGCTTCTTTAGCCTAGCGTCTGCCGCCAGTCTGTCTAGCATGTCGGTGAAATCGCTTATGCTGAGGCTAGGGGGCGCATAGCAGCTGTAGACGTACACTCCATTTGTTTTTCCGCATACGAAACCATCGTGACATTTATTGGCTTTCCATTCGAAACACTGTAAGTGTTTTAAAAAAACACGCATGCGTGTTAATATAACATGCTAAAATCTAGAGCGTGTGTCTTTTTTATTTATCAAAATAAATACACACTTATAAATGTGTTTTGTGTGTAAAATTACACACCAAAAGATAGGTTCACTTTGCAGTGTGTCGATACACATAAAGCGTGTTTTCATTTTTAGTACTACACGCTTATGCTGCATAAATATTAAAAACACTTAGTGCTTTAAAAAAACACATGCGTGTAAATATAGCGTGCCAAAAATTAGAACGTGTGTTTTTTTATTTATCAAAATAAATACACACCTAAAAATATGTGTTGTGTGTACGATTACACACCAAAAGATAGGTTTTGCAGTGCAGGCAGCGTTAGTGGACCGCGATATTTTCAGATTAAAAAAATTATCAACTAATACCAAATCGAGAATTCGGTTATTTCACAGCAAAGTGAAATGCGTTTTTTATACACACCTAAAGCGTGTAAAACCTTGTAGAAACATTTTACACACATTTTGGTGTATAAAGTTGACACATGTAATACGTATATTTTTAACGCACCATCACTTGTAATTATAGCGCAGTTTAAGAGCGGAACATGTGTAATTTTAAACGTATATGTGTGTAATTATAGGGCAGTTAAAGAGCGGAATATGTGTAGCAGAAAATATGTTAATTTTATACGTATAAGGCGTATAGTAAAAATACAATACATTTCTTTATTTTAAAATACATTTGATTACATCTACACTCCAAAGTGAAATGTGTTATTCATACACACCTAAAGTGTGTAAAAATTGTAGACACATTTTACACACAACACTGCAAGTGCTTTGAAAAAACACGCATGCGTGTTAATAGAACAAGCCAAAATCATGAATGTGTGTTTTTTTATTTATCAAAATAAATATACACTTAAAAATGTGTGTTGTGTGTAAAATTACACACCAAAAGATAGGTTCACTTTGCAGTGTAACACAAAAATTAGTCAATTACTTTTTGTACTTATACACTAATGAAGCCCGAAATACAATATCGCGTCGACAGCAGCAGTAGCAGTAAAACTGTTTGCTTTTTTCTGAATTGTATGTTTACTGCCGCTGCCGTATTGTGAATACTTCTATACAAAACAGTGTATTCTAAAATTTGAAAACAGCTACTGCTTCTGTTGACGCGATATTGTATTTCGGGCTTTACTTATTAAGAAATATAGTTTAATAATGATTTTGTATAGTCGGGTTCAAGCTCAAGTGCAGCTTAAATCAAATTAAGACCTATATATACTCACAACAATTCGAAATCATCACTCAGAACTGTATATATAGTTGTTTTAAGCAATAGTATTGTACCAGGAAAGCTCACTGATGAGTTCCTTAGTGGGAACGAAATGCGCATATAACCTGCTGGCACTAAAATTTGTTGTTGTATAAAAAATCGCAGTCTTAATTTGATTAAAGCTGCACTTGAGCTTGAACCCGACTATACAAAATCATTATTCACAAAAATGAGCTCGTTAAATATAAAATTCATGAAATATAGTTTTATCAAAACAAATACAACACAGATCATGAAAACAAAAATTATTTTTCTTTGGCTTGCAATGAAATGAAATCATTTCTTTTGTATATAAATTTCGCCAAAGCATCATTTTTTTTTGGGATGGCTCCCAGCACCTCCTGGTCGAAATACCTCATCATATTACAATAAGCAGCCGGATATTTAGTATCCCAGACGTAATATGATGCAATTAAGCATATTGTAGTGCATGCCTCAGCAATGCATGCAATCGCCAACCAATGTGTCACAATATACCATACTATTTCAAGGGCGATCGTAATTGCTTGCAGAGTGTCACATTACATTCAGCGGCGTCGATCGTATTTCAAGTAGTGCAATGTGTGTGGCATTTGGGTCAGCGTTTTGTTTACATTGATTTGTGCCGGCACATGACCGAAAGGGTCATATTGCGAGTTGGGCATGTTGCACACATGTATCTAGGTTGCAATATTGTAGTTCTAAGCATAATTTGGTTTGTATAGAGGTGGCTTTAAGTATGTTAGAATGATATAAATAACTCTACATGGCGATCTTGCCAGCTCTAGTGAAGATTTTTGTTTCTCATAGATTAGTGGGTAAATTCTGACAAAAATATTTTTTAAAAAGTAAAAAAAAAATTTTAAATTAAATTTTGTTTAAATGAGTTACTCAGAAGAAGAGCTCGATAAATCATTCTAATCGTTGAATAATCCAGGACTCCCTGAAGAATATATAACAGAGGGTAGTACTGCAGCGGCACCACCAATTTATGTACCTACGCCCGCCACGGCAGGACCAAAACCGTTGACCATAGAAGAATATCCTAGACGACAACAAGCTCGTAGGAGGAAACCAAGCCCAGCACCACTGATCGTGTATAAACCAAAGAAGCGAGGAGGTCGCAAGAGCTAAGAAGAGTCATCGCACTATCTACTGGGCTACAAAGAGAAACTCTCGTTAAGGAACTGAAAGCATTGCGACATGGGGACCAATGAGTCGAAAGAGGAAATCATCAATAATAACAACAACAGCAGCAGAAGCAGCAACATAAACGTTTCTCAAAGTACTTTGTTATACGTAATAGTAATTATTTTGTTCATTATTTTACCAATGAAGCTAAATAGTTATTATAAAAAATATGTAAGAAAACAGATAATTAGAAATAGGGTAAATCATGTTTAATAAAATTTTTTATAATAGATGTTATGAATATTAAGTAAACAAATGGAATTAGTTTCAGATATTTTGAAAATTTGAAAAAAGAATCCAAAAAGAGAGTATTTGTTGGAATATTTGGAGAGAGTAGGTTAGGTTAGGTTAAGGTGGCTATCGGCACGCCGATACACTTAGACCAAAAGCGGTCCATTGTGATACCACAGGATCCATATTCCCTTCCCCTATGCCCCAAACCATTTGGAGTTCAAGATGAACCTATGAAGGCCTGATATGCTAGCCGTAGAAAGATCACCTAGACTGTCCAGGAAGAATGACCCCAACTGGGTCCTCCTTGCTCGAGACAGTGCCGGGCAGGAGCAGAGAAGATGCATTACAGTCTCCTCTTCCTACTCATCCGTACAACTCCTACAGAAGTCATTAGCGAAGACCCCAAGCCTTACCGCATGGCGCCCAATTAAACAGTGACCAGTGATCACACCTACCACCTTCGAGATGCTGGCCCTAGGCAGTACGATGAGTATCTTAGAACGCTTCAGATCCAGCATCGGCCAGATCTGTCTTGTTGTGTTACAAGTGGTTCCAGAGGCTCATATATTGTTAGTCTTGGCGATAGAAACAAGACGAAGCAGTAGCTTGCACGTGCTGAGCGGGATACCTAGCTTTACCTTATCTGGTAGGAGCTGTATTGTGGTGCCCTGCCATGCGAGTTCATCAGCTTTGCAGTTCCCTGGAATGTCCCTATGCCCCGGCACCCAGACGAGGTGGATGTTAAACTGCTTAGCCATCTCGTTAATAGATGTGCGACAGTCCGAGGCTACCTTTGATGTTAGGAGGACAGATTCCAAGGATTTGATTGCGGCCTGACTGTCTGTGAAAATCGTAATATCCTGAGCTAATATTACGTTCCGCCGCAGCCAGTTCATAACTTCTTTTATAGCCATTGTGGTGTTTGAGGATGGAGGATTTTGAGTTTTAAGCTGCTCAAGCTATAAATGTTTGGCGCTAGGCACCGCAATTGATGAGAAATAAAAAGAACGGGTTAGAGTCCAGTTTAATTCTGTTTATTCTAGGCCTAGCGCGGGCCTTTTATATGATTAATACCAACTGTTATACATAGTTTCTTAATATATCCTACTTACTTACGCTACAATAATATCTTATAATTATATTCTGCATTTCATTTGCACCCGTTGCCCAGAGTACGCTAATTTGGTCTTGACGAATGGTGTCGAAGGACGGTCACCGAAATTGAGTGCATTTCAATATACACTCAATTGTTGTTGACAACGTCCAGAACCATTTGTGTATATTGGGTCAGCGTACTCAAAAGTGCAGCGTTAGCATGTCGATACATTGTCGGTGCATTTGTACTAATGAAATGCAGGGGTAGGTAATGTAGACTTGTATGTATACACTACACTTAAGATGAAAATTATTTGAAGAATAATGATTTTTAAAAGAATTTTCAGAGAAGATTGTAGTTATAAAATTGTTGGGTGATATGATTAAAAATAATATTTTTAGAGAATATTGATTTATATTATGAAATTCTTAAATAAGCAAATATATGAATATAATTAATAATTTATAGTAAAATACAATTAAAATTTATTTTTGTGTTTTTTTTTAAATTTGTTTTTAAGTGTAAAATTATAAGTAAAATTATTTTTATGAAATAAACTAGTATGATTTATAATAACATATATGTAAAAAGTTTTTAAATTTAATAGTTATTTTCTTATTGTTATATTGCTGCCTTGTAAGGTATCAGCTGATTGTTATGAATAATTTTTGGTTTCCCATTATATTCTATTTTTGTATTAACTCCTAATTTATCTAGTACTATAAATGGTCCCTTATATGGTTTTTCATATTTCTTTCTATTTTCTACTTTTAATAACACTAGGTCTCCTATTTCTTTATTCAATTTTTGTATATTATTTAAATTTTTATCAGTTCTTTTTTCTTTAGCCTTCATTAACATCTCTTTGGCTTTATTTAATGAAAAATTTAGTCTCGTACGCATTTCGCTTCGATAGCTGTCGAGATCATAAGTTTTAGATTCTTTCTCAAAAATTTGATTTGGTAAACATGGTAGTTTTCCATATACAAGTTCAAAGGGTGTGTATCCAGTGTCTATATGTGGAGTGGTGTTATAGGCGAACGTGAAGTACGGTATCCACTTGTCCCATTCATGGTCATTTGTTGATGTTAATAGAAATTCATTAAGTACCCTGTGGTTCCTTTCAAGTGACCCTATCGTTTGATGATGATATGGTGTGGAGAATGATTGTTTTATTTTTAATAGTTCACATATGTTGTGCATTAACTCATTTTTGAATTCCGTACCATTATCAGATTTTAGTACTTGAAAATGTCCATACTTTAAAATAATTTGTTCTACTAGTGTTCTTGCGACAGTGTCGGCGTCTTTGGTTGACATGGGGTATGATATTACGAATTTTGTGAGTTCACATTGCATTGTTAGTATGTACCGAAATCCATTGGATATACGTAACGGTCCTACGGTGTCGATGGACAACACTTGAAAACTATTGCTGGGTGTGTCTGTTATCGTTAGTGGTTCAATAGTGTGGCGTATTTGTTTACTTTTCGCACATATGTCGCATTGCCATACAAATTTTTTTACCATTTTGTACATGTTTTTCCACACGAATCTTTGCTTTAATTTTATCATCGTTCTTCTAACTCCTAAGTGTCCCGTTGTGTGGTATTCGTTAATGAGTTTAAATTTTGTAATATCGTCATGTATTCTTTTTGGTGGGTCATAAATTAAAATTTTTAGTTGAGGACTTTGAGGACTTTTTGTGTTTGGAGGGTTTCTTTGCATTTTCATGTATGCCCTTTTTAATTCTTCTTTTGTATATACTTCGAATATTTTATCATTGTTGGCTAGCGCTAGTTCTTGTATATTTTCTTTTTTCATCTTGGATATCAGTTTCTTCAGTATCGAATCTAGATTCGGTGAATTTTCGCTGTATCCCGCATGCGTTTTGTTAATAATTACTTTAGATCTTTGCTTCTTCGAAGACGAAACTGGTTTCGCTGAATTTTCGCAAAGTCCTACGTGCACATAATTATTTTCAATATATATTTCATTCTTCTTGGCCATATTAAATTTCAAATTTTTCATGTTTCTGACGACACTAACGGATGTACAATCCCATATCAGAAGTTGATCAGACTTCTGGGAGTTGCATTGCTCCTTATCATGGTTTCCCTCTACCATGTTACTATTATTTGCCTCTTTATTTTCATAAATGGCTTGTTTGTTTGCCATGCCTCTTGTAATTATTAAAGCTTTCTTCGCATTTTTATCCTCTTCATGCGGTATCATGTTTTTTAAAATTTCCGAATCAATGGATTCTGGATAATGCATCGGCATTAGTATTCATGCTACCCTTTTTGTAAATAATGTCATAGTCGTAATCGCTCAAATCTAGACGAATTCTAGTCATTTTTGATGAAGGATTTTTGTGAGAAAATAATGAGACTAGTGGTCTGTGGTCAGTTACCACTGTAAATTTTCTACCGTAAAGGTATGGCTTGAAAAAATTTATCCCCCAATGGATCGCTAACAGTTCCTTTTCAATTACTGGTTTATTCAAATCATGCTTTTGTAGCGATTTGCTTGCATATGATATAGGTAAGTCATTGCCTATATCGCCTTGTGATAGTACTGCGCCTAAAGCATAATTTGAAGCATCAGTCGTTAAAATGAAAGGTTTACTCAGATCTGGATATTGTAACAAAGGATTAGTGATTAATTTTTCTTTCAGTGTATCAAAAGCTTCTTGTCTTTCTTCAGTCCAAACAAATTTACAAGATTTTTTTAATAGTGCGTTAAGACTTTTTGCAATGTCTGCAAAATTTGGAATGAATTTTCTGTAATAGTTGCAAAATGCAACAAATCTTCTAACTTCGTCAGCATTTTTCGGTACAGGGTAATTTTTAATTGTGTCATATTTGGCAGGGTCAGTTTTGACACCATCACCAGTGATTAGGTGTCCCAGGTATACTACTTCTGGACGCAAAAAACAACATTTGGCAGCATTTAATTTTAAATTGTAACGTTGTAGCCTGTCTAATACTTTAATCAAATTTTCATTATGGTGATTTATGCTACAGCCATGGATGATTATGTCGTCCACGTAAAGAAATGCATTTGAATCTAAACCTGCAAGTGCAAGTGTGAGCATACGTTGGAAACTATTTGATGAGATTTTCAGTCCGAAAGGTAATCGTTTGAAGTGAAAATGTCCGTTCGGTGTGGAGAAAGCTGTCAAATTTCGTGAGTTTTTGTCAAGTTTAATTTGATGAAATGAACTGGTCATATCAAGAGTTGAGAACCATTTTGCTCTTCCTAACTTATCTAGAATGTCTTCTAATCGAGTTAGAGGAAATTTGTCATTAACGATTTTATCATTCAGTTTTCTGTAATCCACCACAAGTCTCCATTTCTTTTTGTCATTAACGTTCTTTTTAGGAACCAAAAGGAGTGGGGCATTGTAAGGACTAACTGATGGTTCGATAATATCGTCCTCAAGCATTTTCTTGATCTGTTCATTTATCACGTCCGTGTGTGTGTGTGGTAGTCTATAGTTTTTAATGTAAACTGGTATATTGTCTGTAGTCGTTATGTGTTGGTTGTAGAAATTATTTGTTGTCAAAGGTTCGTTATCCAAGTGGAATATGTTTTGGTATTTGTTGAAAATGGTCGTCAAATCGTTTTTAATTTTTTCGTCATTACATTGTATGTCTAATGTTTCCAAAATTTTATTCAGACGTTTGTGTGAGTGTACTTGTTTATTATTGTCGTAGTTTAAAATGTCATAATTATTTAAAGAATCAGTTTCCAACTGAATACCATTTAAAGTTACTTCCTTTTCAGTTGTATTTAAAATTTTTATATGTGTCATGCCGTTTTTTGGTGCAATAGAATTACTGAGGAAAACATCTTCTTGAATTTCTCTATTTAAAATTACTTTATCTTCCGTTAATTTTATTCTAATGGGTTGGAGAATTTCTGTTCTTGGCGGAATTTTTATTGTCATCGTATTATAAGATTTTGTATGCATTGGCAATATGATTTGAGATTCATTTATTAACATAGAAATTGTGAAAGTCTCATAATCAATTTTACAAAGAAATTTTCTCAAAAAATCTCTACCTAATATACCATCAGTCTCAATTGGAAATTTCGAATTGACCAATTGAAACTCATGTTTGCTGGATTTCTCCCCAAAATTAAGTGTTAGGCTTATGCTACCTAGTGAAAAAATTTCCTCGTTTGTAATGCCGGTTAATTTGCATTTTTCATCTGGATTATAAAAATCGTTGTCTATATGTTTGCTAATTTTACAAAGTGAAATGTTTGCGCCAGTGTCTATTAAAAAAGTCATTAAGTTATTTTTGTACTTAATTGTTATGAAATTAGTATTGTTATCCGAGATTTTAAAAATTCTTAATTTTGGCTGTCCGGAATAACTGTGTTTTCCGAGCCCTGATCGTTTCCCTGATCATTGTTTATGATTCTTACGTTGTTATTTGAGTATCTGTTTCTGTTTGTGTTGTTATTGTTATTTCTGTTTGGGTTTCTGTTGTTTTGGTTTTGGTTTCTGTTGAAACTGTTGTTGTTGTTTTGGCTTCGGTTGAAATGGTTAGTGTGATTTTGGGTTCTATTGTAGTTATTGTATCTGTTAGTGTTATTTCTGTTTTGGTTAAAAGTGTGATTGTTTTGTGTATTTCGAGGTTCATTGTACCTGTTGTTAAAATTGCGTTGTGTGCTAAAATTCGTTCTAGAATTATAGCGATCATTGACATTGTTGCGAGGTGTATTTGAGAAATGCATAATTGCATTGGGTGAAGTCATTGACTCGTTTTCAATTTCAAGTGCTAATTCTGTTGCTTCCAACAAGTCTCTTGGTCGTGCAGCGTATATCGTTGCCTTTAAATTTTCATTCAGACCTTTTTTGAATGCGTCAAGTGCAATTTTGTTGTTTCTTTTTATTATAACGTTTTGTTCGGCTTCCGTGGCTTGTTGTCCTAGGCTTTCAATTCCGAGTCTGTTCAGTCCCTCTATGATATTAAGTAGTTGTGTTTTGTACGTAAGTACTTTTGAATTTCGTTGATGTAAATTTGTGAGTCTGATTTGTAATTGTGCTTCTGTCGTATTGTCTTTATATCTGAGTCTGAGTTGTTGCTTAAGGGTTTCGAAACTTGATGGTTGCGAGTTGTTACCTAGCGATGTGCGTACGTTTGCTGTTAATTTAGCGTGAAATAAGTACAGTAAGAAATCTGTTTTGCCTTCTGTGTTTAAAGATTTGTTAATTAATTCGGCTGTGATTAAGAAACTGTCTAAATCTCTGAAATTACCTGAAAATGTCGCTAATGCCTTTGAGGCTGTTTCTAGATTAAAAGATGCCATTGTTATTAAATTTTCTAATTCTGCCTTTTGATCTTCTTCATCTGTATCTTCTCCTCTTTGATTTATTTCTAATTGCTCTGCAAGCAATTGCCTAGTAGTCCTGAATGTACTATTAAACTCTATTCTTAGGCCCTTTTGATCTTCTTCATCTATCAATTGACTTTCTAAAATTCTAAAATTTGTTTCTAGCACTTTTATTTCTTCTAATTTTTCTTGTATTGTTGCTTTTTTGTATTTCCTACCAGGGCTTTTTCTAATATTTATGTATATTCTGTCTAGAGTTTTTTTTAGTTCCTCCATATGGAATTCAATTCAATTTTTTTTTTTTTATTTATAATTGTTTTTTTTTTTATTTTTTTTTATTTTTTATATATTGGTGACATATGGTCTACCAGCAGAGTGCTTGTGCACGTACGACTTAATATGTTTATTAATTTTAAATGCGATGAAAAGAATAACAATAATTATAACTACTATAAGTACATTTTCCGGAATTGCCGGTATAATTATTGTTTCTGCTGTGCTATTATTGTTGATTGTGGTCTGCTGTTGTTGTGGCTTGCTCTGAGTTTTGCCCATTGTTGCCTTTTTTCTTTGAGTTCGGCTAGTAGCTTTCGTTTGTTCTCCTGATCTGTGGTGTTGTTAATGCAGCGATAAAGTTGCGCAAGTTCACGTCTGTGAAGAACGGCTTTACCTCCACGTGTCCTTGGAGTACGTTTATTTTCCTCTTGTAAATGGTCAAAAAATGCTCTTTTGTCTGCTATTTGCTGGCCAACTCTGCGTTTATATTCTTCTATTGTAATTGGCTTTGGTCCAGCGGTCTTTTGTGTCGGTATGTAGATGGCTGTATGGTAAAAAGATGTGTCTTGTAGTTTGCCCTCTGGCACGTATTCTTCATCTGGCACGCCTGGATGATTTAACGATTGAAAAAGATGGTCAAGCTCATCTTTTGAGTAGCTCATTTCTAGTTAAGCTCGACTAATTTTAAATTTGACTGCCTCAGAAAATTGTCCTAAGTTGGACTGGCAAGATCGCCATGTGGTGTTTGAGGATGGAGGATTTTGAGTTTTAAGCTGCTCAAGCTATAAATGTTTGGCGCTAGGCACCGCAATTGATGAGAAATAAAAAGAACGGGTTAGAGTCCAGTTTAATTCTGTTTATTCTAGGCCTAGCGCGGGCCTTTTATATGATTAATACCAACTGTTATACATAGTTTCTTAATATATCCTACTTACTTACGCTACAATAATATCTTATAATTATATTCTGCATTTCATTTGCACCCGTTGCCCAGAGTACGCTAATTTGGTCTTGACGAATGGTGTCGAAGGACGGTAACCGAAATTGAGTGCATTTCAATATACACTCAATTGTTGTTGACAACGTCCAGAACCATTTGTGTATATTGGTTCAGCGTACTCAAAAGTGCAGCGTTAGCATGTCGATACATTGTCGGTGCATTTGTACTAATGAAATGCAGGGGTAGGTAATGTAGACTTGTATGTATACACTACACCATCCCCTATGCTTGGAATACACTGCAGTGGTCGGGAAGGCGAAATGAGAGACCTACAGTAAGTTCGTCAGCGAAGACTCCTCCACCAACTTTGTTGTCGAGCTTGGAGCCGTCCGTATAGAAGTGAATTTGATCCTTCTTCCGAGGCCACTGCTCCTCCCAGTCGGACCGGGACGGAATAGTGGTGCGGAAGTCTCTTGTGAAGGAAGAATGTTGTCGGTTGTCCCAGGAATGGATTTATTACCAACTAGAATTGAGGAGTGGCCCTTAGTAGAGTAGCCCCATTGATTTGTGGATCTAAGCTGTAATTAGAGAGCATAAAAATATTAAGACTGCATACAGGATCTTGGAGTACCTTTATCCAGTGAAGCATGCAGTCTGTAGTTACGGTCCAAGTATACGGTCCCCACAGACCCACGGTTCTTGGACAAGGACAATATCCTCTCCTCCTGTAGACAGGCGAAGAAGAAGTGAGGCCGAAGCCAGTTTGGAGTGGTGAAGATTAATCTGCAATATTCTGAGCATCCTCAAAATAAGCAGACTTCTCCACCACAGTATTATTGGCCTCGTCTTCAGTATCAGAGGAAGCCAGTAGCTCTTCCTCCTGATAAAGGCCAAACATAGTTGGCTACCCCCCTAGATGCCGATAGGGGACCAAGAGACTCCGCGTTCAGCACCAAAATGGCCTGTCTACGGGGTCCCTTGGGATCTTCCAGCCTTCCTATCTTCCAATTGTGAGTCGGATAATTTGGGTTCGTGACTTTCAAAATAGTCAGAATTCCCTCGGCATCAGGAGGGTCCACGGGCAACCAGACGCGGGCCCTCGGCCGTGAAGGGATCATGTCCTTATCCACGGCTTCAAAACACGCCCCAGGCCAAACCTCACCCAGCATCGAAGCGGCGGCTTTGAGCAGGGTCACGGCTCGCTCGTCAGCACACGCAAAGAACTTAATGCGACCCAGGAATCAGCCGGCGTCCTCAAAACTGTAATTAGAGAGCATAAAAATATTAAGACTGCATACAGGATCTTGGAGTACCTTTATCCAGTGAAGCATGCAGTCTGTAGTTACGGTCCAAGTATACGGTCCCCACAGACCCACGGTTCTTGGATAAGGACAATATCCTCTCCTCCTGTAGACAGGCGAAGAAGAAGTGAGGCCGAAGCCAGTTTGGAGTGGTGAAGATTAATCTGCAATATTCTGAGCATCCTCAAAATAAGCAGACTTCTCCACCACAGTATTATTGGCCTCGTCTTCAGTATCAGAGGAAGCCAGTAGCTCTTCCTCCTGATAAAGGCCAAACATAGTTGGCTACCCCCCTAGATGCCGATAGGGGACCAAGAGACTCCGCGTTCAGCACCAAAATGGCCTGTCTACGGGGTCCCTTGGGATCTTCCAGCCTTCCTATCTTCCAATTGTGAGTCGGATAATTTGGGTTCGTGACTTTCAAAATAGTCAGAATTCCCTCGGCATCAGGAGGGTCCACGGGCAACCAGACGCGGGCCCTCGGCCGTGAAGGGATCATGTCCTTATCCACGGCTTCAAAACACGCCCCAGGCCAAACCTCACCCAGCATCGAAGCGGCGGCTTTGAGCAGGGTCACGGCTCGCTCGTCAGCACACGCAAAGAGCTTAATGCGACCCAGGAATCAGCCGGCGTCCTCAAAACTGGGAATCGGTCCAGGATTGCCACTCAGAACCCTCATGAAGACTCCAGAAAGGCCGGACTCAATCCATCTCCATTTCTCCACAGAGTATCCCCCATTGTCATTGCTCCTGTCAATGACGGCCATAACGAGACTGCCCTTCGCTACCTCGCTGTAGGACCGCACAGAAGTGTTGTGCGTTTTCGTCCTTTTGGCCAACTTGGGCGACTCCTCCACTGACCGCTCTCTTTTGGAGGTAAGGTCGCCCTTGACAGGAACACTATCCTGGGCCAGGATTCATTTAGCCCAGAGAAGAGAAGCTTTCTGCTTCGCGGTCAGCGTATCTTCAGGAGCCTCTCCGACACTGGCCAAAACTTTGACAGCAGAGCGGCGGTGTTGATACGCCAACTTTGAAGGGGCGACCCTTTTTTTGGTCGAAGTCCGTTGCCCCCAGGCCCTTGAGGTGCTAGCTCTGGGCTCCTCGTACAACCGCCCAACAGTCTTGTCACACAAAACTTAAGATGCGGAGGCCCCACTGACAGCCTTGTCACACAAAGCTGCAGACGAGGATCCACCCACGACCCGCACGGGCCCCCCCACTGTCCGACCTACCACATCGCCTCCGGTCGCCTTGTCACACAAAGCAGCCGGAGCGCGACCACCGTCCTTTTTGGAAACCGTGTTTCCTGCCGGCTTTTTGAGAGTGCCGGTCTCTTTAAACTTTTTTGGAAAAATTTGGAGCACTCATATTGGATCCCACGAGTTGCGGAGAAGGGAAGGGTACACCCGCACAAAGATCCGCACTGTGCGGGCAAGGCTGGCTAATCCGAAGGGCGCCTGGTATTCGGATACTCAGTTAACGACTGAGCTATTTAAATGGGCCCCCAGCCTGGTTGATCATGGGCACGGGTCGTATGACACTTTGATGCAGCCCATGATTATCTCTTGGTTTCAGTACTCTTCTGGGATACTTCCGAGAATCATTGACCCTACTCAGCCCCCACACCACGACAAGGTGGATAATCCTCGCGAAGGCCTGGAGAGAGACGCAAAGCAAACAAATGACTTGTGTGAAAGAAGTATAGAGCTAGAATTAGAAAAAGATAATAACGTTGTGGAAATAAATCACCTACATAAAATTAAGGAAGAAATTTTTTCACTTTTAAAGACTGCTAAAAATACACAAAATATGGCTAACTTTGATTTCTTGGCAGCAATGAAGCTATTGCCCGAGTTTGATTGTGACCACAAGAATTTATCAAATTTTATAAACTTGGTTTGTTTTTATGGTGTTTCTCTGAAGGATGACGTAGAAAAGCCAAAATTAAGGAGTGCGTCGCTAGAAACTTGCTTACGCTTTTTCTACTGTTAACTTTTTTCATAGGAATGCAAATTTTAATTGGTTGGTCTTGTTATCTTTGGAAAACATGTCATTTTAAATTCTGGTGTGTAAGGGATCGAAGTAAACTGTTTATTCAACGAAAGAATTAAAAACGTAAAAATATGATTTTGAAGAAATCGAAAAGCCCAAAATTTCCTTTTTTGGTGTTCACCTTCATATTTGCTACAGTCGTATTTTTTGCTGTAAATTCCATGCTTCCAATAGACGCTAATGTAAATTTTCAAATTAAAAGAAATTTATTTAGTGGTTCTTTATATTTTTATCTATTGTTTCTTTTTAGGTTTTTTCACTTTTTTCGTGCGATTTTTGTACCTTTTTCATAAACGTTTCTTAGTAAATTAACGTTTCTGATTTGAAAAAAATTTAATACTGTCATAGTCCATACCAGACATTAAAATTACATGTTTTCCAAAGATAATAAGCCCAACTAATTCCAAATTACATTAATATAAATAAAGTTACAGTAGAAAAAGCGTGCACAAGTTTCTAACGACGCAGTCCTTAGTCAAATTTGTTCTCGCAACAAAATTATCTGACACTGTAAAAAATAGGCTATTGACTGAACCCAAGCCAGATTCAGTTCAGTCGTTCAAAGATACACTGCAAAGCGTGTATAAAGCGAATAGAGATTCTCTGAAGGTTCACAACGAATTGGCCAGAGTGTATCAAGGCAATTTAAGTGTGGATGCTTTTGCTAAAAGGATAGAAACGTTGGTAGCCACGTTGAACGATATCCTGATATTTGGACATTTGGAGCAGGGAGAAGCAGGTAGAGAATGTATTGTGAGACTCAATGATCAGTTAGCACTGAATGCATTCAAGAATGGGCTAGCAGATGAGATGACAGTGGTATTAACATCTACTGCCAAGGCAAATAATGATAGGCATGGAAATCAAAGGGGAAATTATAATGCGGGAAACATGACTATCCCCGGCCAAAACCCGGGGCAATACCAACATAGACAATAGTTCAGCTAAATAAAAAGGAATACTAATTTTGTGAGGTTACAGGTTGTTGGTACAAATAAGCCGATAACGTTACTTGTAGATACGGGTGCAGACATATCTATTTGTAAGAGGGATAGAATACCATGTGGGCAGAGAATAACAAAAGAAAATTGCCAGATAAATGGTACCACTGATAGGGCATTACATTCTAGGGGCGTAGCGGAATTAGAATTTTTGATAGAAGGGAGCAAAATAAAACACAAATTCCATATAGTGAACAATGAGACAAATCTAATGACTGATGGTATTCTGGGCAGAGATTTCCTGATGAAGTATGATTGTAAAATTGACTATGAGACATGCAAGTTGACAATATCAGATAATGAAGAAGAGCTGATACTGCCAATGAATATGGATTTTCGGAGCATTATGAATGTAGTCATTCCGCCACGTACCGAGATGATAAGGGCTTTAGATTTCCAATTATCAGAAGAAAGTGTAATTTGTGGGAAGAAGTGCTAAAGAAGTGTTTGTTGCAAACGCAATACTACCTGCTGAAGGTTTCAAACATGTACGTTTCTTGAACACACGGGATACAGCAGTAACAATAAAAAACTCAAGTTTGGGGATCCAGCCATTAAAAAATTACAGGATTTTACCATTTGGTACAAATAAAAGGGACAGAGGTAGATTTGAAAAGGATTTAATAGAAATGTAATAAGAAAATCTGGACAAAAAAACTGATGAACTTATAATGAACATATGTGATGAATTTCAAGATGTATTTCATATGGAAGGAGAAACCCTGTCAGTAAATAATTTTTATGAACAGGAAATAACCATAGCAGAAAGAACTCCGGTATACATAAAAAACTACAGGATGCCACGTGTGCATTTGCAAGAAGTAGATAAACAGGTATACAAGCTATTACTGGATGATATAATAGAGGCATCAGTAAGCCCGAACAATTCACCGTTATTGATAGTTCCAAAAAAAAGTAACAGTGGCGAAGCAAAATGGAGATTAGTAGTGGATTTTAGATCTTTAAACAAAAAAGTGGTGGATGACAAATTCCCTCTCACAAGACTGGATGATGTACTGGACAAACTGCGAAAAGCTAAATACTTTTCAACATTAGATATGACTAGCTCTTTTCACCAGATTCCATTGCATCCGGAGTCCAGACCTTTGACGGCATTTTCAACTAATGAGGGACATTATCATTTTAAAAGACTACCATTTGGACTTAAAATCTCCACGAATAGCTTCCAACGTATGTTATCGATAGCTTTGAGTGGTTTGCAATCATCAGCGTTCTTGTATGTTGATGATGTGATAGTTTTTGGTTCAAGCTTAAAGGAGCACAATAACAATTTAGTGAAGGTATTTGAAAGATTGAGAGAATACAATTTGAAGTTAAGTCCAGAGAAGTGTAATTTCTTAAAGCCAGAAGTAGTGTACCTAGGTCACTTGATTACTTCTGAAGGGGTTTGTACAGATCCAGGAAAATATGAAGTAATAAAATCATATCCTGTACCCAAGGATGCTGATGAAGTCAGGCGATTTGTTGCTTTCTGTAACTATTCTAGGAGGTTTATAAAAGATTTTGCGGAGATAGCAAAACCTTTGAATCATTTGCTAAAAAAGAGACAATTATTTACCTGGACAGGCGAATGTCTGAATGCATTTAATACTTTGAAGCAGAAGTTGGCATCACCACCAGTTTTGAGTTATCCAGATTTCTCAAGGCCGTTTGTTTTAACGACGGATGCTTCGAATTTTGCATTGGGAGCAGTATTATCTCAAGGGGAAATTGGTTTGGACAAACCCATAGCATATGCGAGCAAATCTTTGAATAAACATGAATTAAATAAACCCATAATAGAGAAAGAATTGTTAGCTATCCATTGGGGTCAGGGACCGAAAATAACGGTTATTTTCAAAATTTAAAAATAAAAAGCAATTCGAAAGAAATGGTCAGGGGGTCATATAAAGACTGCATTATGAATTTCATGTCCATATCTCACTTAATATAGAAAGATTAAAAAAACCGGCTTAAAAAAATAAAACTCAGAAAAACCCTTTATATTCTGCTTAAAAAAATTAACGGCAAAAATAAAAGTTGTTTCAACACTGCCGCCACATTTTTGCACTATTCTTGTTGAAACTGGGTATATAGGGGTTTTTGGGGTCGCTATTCTAAAATTTTTTGTAAAAATTTTAAAATTCAAGATGGCGGATCCAATATGGCGACGAAAAAAAACCAAATGCTCACATATTTTAATGAAACTGGGTATATGGGGTTTTCGGGGTCGCTAATCAAAATTTTTTTGTCAAAATTTTAAAATTCAAGATGGCGGCCAAAATAGTAAAATGTTTACATATTTTTGTCAAGATTTAAGATTTGAACTTTGAGTATTTGAATTTTAACAGTTGGAAAATTTTTAAAAACGTTTTCAAAACAATAATAACTAAAGATATGAATTCTGTCTTTTGGCAGTATGTTGATTAATATCTGAGGATCCTAGTGGTATTCATATATCCAAACACCCGAGTTTAGAGATGTGTCTCTATTGCAGGGAATGAGCGTTATGAAAATGCTTTTTGTTTCAACTCAAAACAGCTACATTAAGGCCCGGTAACTTATCTCAATATAATCACTGATTATAGTCTCCAATTCCCTTAATCATACTTTAACTCTTAACATCGATAACATATCTCAAAAAAACGACGCTTAACTCAGTAATCATTGATTAAAGTTAATTAGAGAAATTCGGATAGTTAAGAAATATTTTCATATTGAAATGGATTTGCTTGGCAATTTTTATGAAACTGTTTCAATTAATAATGGCGATATCGGAAGACGGTCCGAATACGAATATTTACCACGACAAGACAACTGGAGGAAGTGGAATAATTGCAAATTTTTTCAGCGTTTTCGTCTTTCAAAAAGGACAACAGTTTTTGTGCTCCGCAAAATATTTGTGCTAATAAAACCAAAAGAAAAGAAATTACGGTATGCAAATGTGTTTTATAACTAAATTTTACTCTAAAATGGCCACATTTTAGTGTCCACGACTTAACCGCTCGAGACAAACTTTTGCTAACGCTGCGATTCTATGCCACCGGAAGCATTTTACTGGCGGCTGGAGACTTCATTGGTGTTTCCGCTATGACTGCTTCTCGGGTTGTTAGACAGGTTTCTGTTGCAATAGCTAGTATTCGTCCAGAATTTTTCAAATTCCCTAGGAGCCCAGAAGAAATAAGTGAAACTTGCACACACTTTTTTCGAACCGCAAAATTTCCGCGCTGTTGTGGTGCTATTGATTGCACTCATGTGAGAATACGTCGTCCAGGTAGAAATGTTCGCGATGCAAATAAAAAACCATATTCTTATTTTATAAATATTTTCAGTCGGTGGAATTGGCGAAATTCATAGAAACCGAAAAAGCTATTTTCCTATAAACGTGCAAACGATATCCGATAACAATTTAAAGGTATTGGACATTGTTGCAAGATGGCCAGGTTCGACTCACGATTCCACAATATTTAATAACTCAACGGTAAAATTGTTTCTTGAAAGTGAGCAATTCAAAAATTATCACATCATTGGTGACAAAGGATATGCACTGAAAACATATTGTCTTACTCCACTTGGTAGTCCGTCCACAGAGGGTGAAATATTTTATAATGAAAGTATCATAAGAACAAGGAATGTTGTTGTTGAGCGGCAATACGGAGTTCTAAAGAGAAGATTTCCAATTTTGGCTACTGGTATTAGTTTGAACTTAGATACAATACAAAGCGTTATAGTCGCTTGTGCCGTCCTGCACAACATTGCTATTGATGCAAATGAAGCTATACCTGCAGTACCTCTACAGGTTAAAGAAATAGTAGAGAACGACATTTTATTAAATAGAACAGTTGATATAGAATACCACTATGTCCAAAATTTAGGAGAGCAGTTGCGAAGCGAGTCGCAGAAGGCAAAATATTATCGCCAAACTCTCATTGCAAATTATTTTTCAAACTTATAAATTTATTCAATAAATAGTATAGCAAATGTGAAAAGAGTATTTTCAATTATCTTTATTAGGATTGTTTTCATTTTCAGCTTTTTTTATTTGCAGTGCAGATAATTTAATTTGATTATCATATAATTTTATTTGTTTTTTATTAATTTTAGCTGCGTTTTTTGATTTTGTGGTTAATATCTTCTTTATTTTTCTTTCCAAGAGAGAGTTTTTTCGATTTCTTCTTTTTTAAATCGGTTGGGTTGTAGCTCTTCCACTCTCCGTTCAAGATTACCTCCTCACTGTGTTGGACTTCGGTCCCAGACACATCATTGGATTCAACTTCGATGACTACATTTTCTTGGACACTGCTAGGAGCTGCATCACAATCATAGTTGTTCTGCAATCCGGTCACCGTTTCTTCTTGCATTAGTGAAAGCAATAAAGTTTCTACGTTCGAAGGTTCTTCAGCAGCTTTAGGCGGACCGCCACCCGTACCCTTAGCATACCTCATCTCGGCAGTTCGCTTCTTTTTGATATTTTGCTTCATATTACGATATTTTTCTCGCAATATTTTCGCGGACGGTTTTCTCCTGCCGAGTTAGCATTGAATCGGGTGGCCAATTCCTCCCACGCTATATTCTTTTCGTTAGCTGAAAATGCGTCAGTTTTCGGGTTTTCCAAAATTCTTTTCATCTCCTCGACTAAGCTCAGCAACAATTCGCTGTCGCCTGCGCTGAAATTTGGTGAGCGTTTCCTTTTATCCCTGAAAATATATGTTATTAGTTCGCATGTAAGTTGTAAAAAAATGATTTCAGCAGATAAATACTTATTCGGCCATTTCTGCAATAAATATAAAAATTCGTTGAACAATTTGATTCGTTTATTTAATTTGAACTGTCAAATTGATTGTTTCTTCTTTTCATATTGAAAAACTATCATTCACAATGGAGTGTAGAGTTTTATTCGATGATTAGTTAACGAACCAATAAAAATTAGATAAGTTACAAAATTTAACACGAGATTTAATCAGGCGTTTCGTAATCATTGTTTAACAGTATTTTAACACTTGAGATAAGTTACCGGGCCTAAGCTGTTATTGTGTATCAGTTATAATTTACTCTTTTTAAAAAAAAAAATATTTGTTGGGTGATTCTGTCGAAATCCAGCTTTTGACACAGAAATAAGAGTAGGTACACTACGAAAATGTTCATTTATAAATCAACAAGAAAATTACAACAACAGAAGTATTATAAAATAGCGAGATTTTTTTATACAATTTTATACGCCAAAAAAAGATGTTCAAAGGTGTTTTTTGTAATAACTAAACACACATCCTTTTAAACTTGAAAAATTTTATCAAAAAATCGTGGTAAAATTCATATAAAATACTCAAAGTTCAAATCTTAAATCGGGACAAAAATATGTAAACGTTATGCTATTTTGGCCGCCATCTTTAATTTTAAAATTTTGACAAAAAAATTTAGATTTGCGACCCCGAAAACCCTCATATACCCAGTTTCATTGAAATATCTGAGCATTTGGTTTTTTTTGTCGCCATATTGGATCCGCCATCTTGAATTTTACAATTTTGACAAAAAAATTTGAGATCTGCCACCCCGAAAACCTCCATATACCCAGTTTCAACAAGAATAGTGCAAAAATGTGGCGGGAGTGTTGAAACAACGATTATTTTTGCCGTTTATTTTTTAAGCAGAATATAACGATTATTTCCTGCCGAAAAAATAAAAAGCAGAAAATAATAAGTAAAATTCAACGTTTATCGATAAACTTCATAACCGTTACGGTCCCTGATTGGGGTATAAACTATTTCAGACCGTATTTATTTGGGAGAAAGTTTATAGTTTACACTGATCACAGACCTTTAGTAAGTTTATTCACACATAAGGATCCTTCATCTAAACAAACAAGGATTCGAGTGGACCTGATGGATTACAATTTCGTGATAGTCTTCAAACAAGGGAAAATGAACACTAATGCAGATGCACTGTCTAGGATAAAGTTAGACTCAGATGACTTAAAAAAATGATACCGAAATACAATGTAAATGTAATTATGAGAGCTATGAAAAAGAATGAAAAGAACATTAGAGAAGTTGATCAAATTGAAGAGAATAGTGCAAGAGTCTTGGACTCAGATGTTGGGATTGATCACCTATGCATTTGGGACTGTACATCATTGACGGATACTAGACATATAAAGAAACTTGCATTCGAGAAAGTTGAAGATAATAAGGTTGACCCGACCATAATAATGGCAACAGACACTGTAGTTGTAGAATTTAGTGATGATTCGTTATCAGAGATAAAATTGATTTTGAAGAAGCTAATATTCAGGATGAATGATGCAGGTGTCGATAAGCTAGCGCTAGCAAGAAATCATAAGATTTTTGAAAAAGTGAACTAGTGAACATGTATAAGCTCAAATGTATTTTTAATAAGCTGCAGGGCGGAAAAAAAGAAGAAGAATGTGTGAAGATAATTTTGTATGAGCCTCCAAAACAAATTTTGGACGAAAAAGTCATGCATAAATTAATTGAGGAGTATCATAGCTCGAAGTTAGGAAGACATTGTGGTATCAAAAGATGCATAGGGAAGTTAAAACAAAAATACGTTTGAAAAGGAATGAATTAGATGGTGAAAACGTTCATAAATAACTGTCAAACATGTCACAAAGTCAAGGTTACGAGGTACACTAAGGAAAAATTTGTTATAACAGATACGAGTACGTCGTTTGACACAACTTCTATAGACACTGTTGGCCCGTTGTGCCCATCGAATGGATACAGATATATATTGACAATACAATGCGAGTTAACAAAATTTGTGGAAGCATTCCCTTTGGAAACAAAATATGCTGTCAGTGTAGCAAAAACCATAGTTTAAAAATTCATTTTAAAATATAGCTGATTCAGAAAATTGAAAACTGACAAAGGGACTGAATTTACAATTGATGAGTTTAGGAGGAAAATAAACTTGGGAGGATTGGCTGCCATACTACATGTATTGCTACAACTCTACTCCCCATAGTGGCACACAGTACTCTCCGTTTGAATTAGTTTTTGGAAAAGTTCATTACCTTTCAAAATTTTAACAAATAATGAAAAAATATATGACTTAGATAATTAATTAAATGAAATGAAATGTAAATTAAGATATGCTCATAAGCAAGCATCAAACAATTTATTACAACAAAAACAAAAACAATTGAAATCACAACAAAATGTACATAAAGCAAATTTTACGATAAATGATTACGTATACATAAAAGCACAAAATCGGAAAAAGTTCGATAGACCATTTAAAGGCCCATATAAAATAGTATCACAATCTGTTTCAAATAGTACCATTTTATTAGAGAATAAGTTATATGAAATTCATAATAATAATCTAATTAAAGCTAGACATAATTAAGTAGTTATTGGCCAATATATTAAGAAAAATATGTATAAGTTTAGAATCATAAAAAAATCACATAAAGAAAGTTAAAAGTCGATTTTACGCATAATGAGTCTAAGATGTCCGCATAATAAGTGTACCAATATTTTAGATGCATTCTAGCAAACCAGAAATGACATTTATTTAAATTGTAAACAAATATAATTTTTTTGAAGGGTAAGGGTGTAGTGCATGCCTCAGCAATGCATGCAATCGCCAACCAATGTGTCACAATATGCCATACTATTTCAAGGGCGATCGTAATTGCTTGCAGAGTGTCACATTACATTCAGCGGCGTCGATCGTAGTTCAAGTAGTGCAATGTGTGTGGCATTTGGGTCAGCGTTTACATTGATTTGCGCCGGCAAATGACCGAAAGGGTCATATTGCGAGTAGGGCATGTTGCACACATGTATCTAGGTTGCAATATTGTAGTTCTAATCATAATTTGGTTTGTATAGAGGTAGTTTTAAGTATGTTGGAATGATATAAATAAGGCGGAGAAAATAAAGAATCTTCAGTGTTATACTGGTAACCACACCTGCTGTATATTCACTCAAAGTGGTGCATTTTAATGCTCTAAAATCGGCAAAGTCTGCTGAATAAACAAATAGACACGGTATCTTAACTCTACAATATAATAGTCTTCGTTAGAGATGGCTCCGGGATCTTTACGCGGACCACACCGTCGGCAACTATTTAAGCTGCTGCTATGCCTTCTTCAGCTATGTATAATACCGTATTATGTCTCTGAATGCAGACATGTCTTGTAAGTTTCGTCCTACTGCGACCGCTACCACCAACTAAGTGTTGCTGTTGCCATTGTTGACTGCGTCGTGCCCTTTCTGTTGTATGGAGAGATATCAATACGCGTGACGCCATCGTACAAGCTGCCTTCCACTTTTCCGCGGAGTCGAGCATTTCTGCTGTGAAATTCATAAGTTTCCGAAGACTCTTCCCAACTCACCTCTCTCGCTATCGGAACGTCTGCAGTCGAATAGTACGTGGTTTGCATCTTCATACACCGATGTACATTCTGGACAAAAGGGATCCTCCTCCAGGTGGAATCTGTAGAGGTAGTAGCCCACATCGCCGTGCCTCCGTTGGATCCATTGAGTAATGCAGGGAATTAACCTGAATGTCCATCTCCCTTTGAGTGATTGCTCCCAGCGATTCTGCCACTCCATAAGCGACCTTCGACGTTCTTCTTTTTTGCGTTCATCGTTGGGTCTCTCACCTACGGTGTATAGCCTCTTAAGTTCCCGTGCGTGTAAGTCTAGCGGTAACTTCCCCGTGATAACGTCAATGGCGTCATCAGATACAGTTCTGACACTACGTTGATCGCATTGTTACACACCAGTGGTACGTCATTAAGTTTTTTCGACACCACCACTAATGCGATATCGTCAGCATATTCAACAAGTGTCGAGTTTCTCGGAAGCTCCAGTTTCAGAACGCCATCATACATAGCAATAAAAATATTCTTTTGTACCACCGAGCCACCTTTTGACACTCGTAGCTGTTTTTGCAATACCCATGACTTTTTGGAAACCGTTTACTCTCGATCTGGCCTTTCTAAAACCATACTGGTTATCCGAAAATCCACCGGGCCGTTCTAGGTGCTGCTGTAGTCGATTGCAGATGATTCGTTCCAAGACCTTTCCCGTCGTGTCCAGCATGCATAGCAGTCTATACGACGATGGTTGCTCCGGTGGTTTTCCTGGCTTCAACAGCAGCACGAGCCTTTGTCGTTTCCACTGGTCCGGGATGAACCCTCCTTCAGACAGGCATTGTAAAGCTCCGAGAACAACTCCGGTCTCGCTACAACGGCGGCCTTAAAAGCAGCGTTTGGAACACCGTTAAGACCTGTGGCTTTTTTGTCTCCTGAGTAACATTTGGTACCGAAATCAACTCAATGTCCATTACATTACACTGGGTTTCTTCGTGTAGGGGGAACAACACCTCTACTACTTGAGGAGCCCTCGATCCTTTCACTTTCTGCATAACATTTTTGTAAGCCTGACCCCAGGGGTCTAAGCCGACACGATCCATAAGCTCATTGAAGCACCTTCGTTTACTACTCCTGATTACCGCTTTCAATGTTGCTCTGCACGTTTTGTGCTCGGCCTGTAGGGTCTCCAATTTTGGTTTTCCACGGGCTCTCTTCAGACCCTTTTTTCGCACAACAGCGATCTCGTCCGTCCACCAATAAACGGGTCTCCTGGAAGTTGTGTTGACTCGCCGAGGCATCGACGCATCACATGCATTTCTCAACTGTTTTTCCACCTGACAGGCTTTGCTGATCGCCGATTCTCCATCAACTATGACTTGGCTCCATACGACGTCGAACGACTCCACATCAAACGCCCGTTTCCGCCAACCTATGTGTTGTGCTTTTCGTGTTTGTCTATGCTCCGCCACTCGCTGTTCTACATGGATAATATTGCCCTTGTGGTTATCGCGCTATTTTTAACTAAACTTTATAAAACAAACTAAAATCGAAAATCCCCACGCGATAATTAAATTCCCTATTTGCCCGAATAGCACAGTCGCGAAGCGTGGGATTTAGGCCGACCCTCGTGGTATGGTATCCCCGTCCGAACGAACAACACGAACCCGAGAAAACCTGATAACTAAACTTTTAAAACCCTACACCGAAACTGCCGCAATATATATATATATATAAATATGTATATATATATTAAAGAAACGGAAATTTTCCCGACACAAAGAAAATAATACCGAACACAAACCCTTTTCAAAATTGACACAAAACGACCCAATACCCAAATATCAAAAATTATATTTATTTAAACGCAATTGATTTGCGGGACCAGACCAACCTGTCTGAAATCCCTCGCACGATTCTTTGCAGAATCAATTCACCAGCTGGACTTCGATAAAATTCGATGTCCAGCAACAACTTGGCTCAGATGCGGGACGACACAAACAAACAAAAAAAGGAATAAGGAAGAGGGGGGGGGGGGGGGGGAAACGGCCAAACAAATTCCAAGCCAACTACTCGAAATTCCCAGGACGGAAACACTTCACCAAAACAAATCACGACCGAACACAACCTGTCCAACTCTATTCAATTCCTCAAATTCAAAACACTAAATGGCCGACTGCCACAAATAAAATAAAGCAAAATAAACACTAGCTGGCAAAACTAAACCAGCGCGCAAAAATACTCCCTTTGAAACACTTGTCCTCCAGCCACAGTCCGACGATGGCAACAGCTCCACTTCTCCACTCCAAAAAAATACAATTTAAGAAAAGAAAGAAAATTATCAAGATTTTCCAAACAAATTATTTACGATTAAATTAAATTAAAAATCTAAAGCTTCAACACTTTCCTTCTTCCCTGCTCAAAAAGAACTCCAAGAATTAGAATATATGAGCGCCTATGACGCTCACTTTCCATTTATTTTCCCACATACATAGAGTGCGGCTTACGCAGAAACCAGTGTCCGCTCAAATTCCCCTCCCTCAAACAGGTTCAAAGAGTACAAAAGCTTTAGTCCAGGTTTTGACAATTTACTATTGTAATGGCGAGGCTGGCAATACCCTCATCGGATCGCCGCCGCTCACTGAGCTAACTTAACGAAAGCAAAAGCGAAAGAAAGGAGAAGAAAGCAAGAGAACTTTGACAGCTCAAACAAAATATTCAGTTTTCTTCTTCCGCGCGCCGGTCGCATTTCACCCGCAAATGGCAAATTTGTTTTGCTTAACAAATTAAGCAAAACAAATATATTTATAAAAAAAATTAACAATCAATAAAATTGTGCAGTGCGTTCTTTCGGTTAGTGCGTGTGAGATTTAGTTCCTTCGATTTTGTTCGCCCGTCGCCCCGAACAAAAGGGAAACATAAAAAAAAACATAACAAACAGTACAACAAAACAACAACAACTGTGCCGCGAATCTATACCGCGACATGGTCACTGTTAGTGTAGGCGCTGCTGATACTCCATTCAGCACAGTTTGCTGTTTGGCAGTCCGCAAATGCTAGGTCAATAATTGACCGGCCCCTTCCAGTATCAAACGTGTACTGTCCTAATTCGTTTATGCAATGCATTGCAGATATCCTCATTTGTTGTTATTTCGGCAATCAGCCCCCTGCACTGCAGTGTAACCACGCATCTTTCAGTACTCCTTCAATGATCGTTTGAAATTTTGAAGCGTTGCTCTCTTTAGCTTTCTTTAGCTCAATCAGCACTTCTCCCTTCAATGTTCGCCGCATTGTCTTCACCAGTTCTCCCAATGGTTTCAGCATACGACACATTTTCAGTGTTAGCTGCCATTATAATTGCGTCCGCTCTGAGCCTTATGGACCTTGGCATATTTTTTTTGGATCCCTTTGGCCCTGCGTATTGGCATTGGTGGCGCCTCTGCCTTGGTATTTCTTTTTCGTAATGGTCTTCCACCGCGATGTGGTGATTATGCTGGCGTTGGTGCAACGCTCGCTATCATCGGATTTGTTATTGGCCAGTGCCTGCTCTCTTTGACGCCCTGTTGCGTAATTCTCCTTTTGCTCTGTAGAAATGTTCTTACAGGTATCGCCATATTTTTTTATTTTTTTATTATTTTTTTTTGGGGCATTGGGAAGCTTTTCTGCGTCACGCTTGCAATATTATTTGGTATTGAATATTTATTACATAATATTTCAGTATTTAGTGATACGGGTTTTAACCACGTTTCAGTTAAAATTAATATACCATATTCTAAAACGAAACTACACTGCAAAGTGAACCTATCTTTTGGTGTGTACACTGCAAAGTGAACCTATCTTTTGGTGTGTAATTTTACACACAACACACATTTTTAAGTGTATATTTATTTTGATAAATTAAAAAAACACACATTCAAGATTTTGGCATGTTTTATTACCACGCATGCGTGTTTTTTAAAAGCATTTACAGTATTTATACACGCAAAGTTGTGTGTAAAATGTGTCTACAAGTCTTACCCACTTTAAGTGTGTATGAATAACACATTTCACTTTGCAGTGTAATCTTACACACAACACATGTTTTTAAGTGTGTATGATAAATAAAAAACACACGTTCTAATTTTTGGTATGCTATATTTACACGCATGTGTGTTTTTTAAAAGCACTTTAAGTGTTTTTAATATTTATGCAACATAACACGCTGTAGCAAAAATGGTACTAAAAATTAAAACACTCTTGATGTGTGTTGAGTCCCCGCCTTAACTTGGAAACAAATTGTCAAATATTTACACGCATGTGTGTTTTTTAAAAGCACTTTAAGTGTTTTTAATATTTATGCAACATAACACGCTGTAGCAAAAATGGTACTAAAAATTAAAACACTCTTGATGTGTGTTGAGTCCCCGCCTTAACTTGGAAACAAATTGTCAAATATTTACACGCATGTGTGTTTTTTAAAAGCACTTTAAGTGTTTTTAATATTTATGCATCATACCACGCTGTAGCAAAAATGGTACTAAAAATTAAAACACGCTTTATGTGTGTTGAGTCCCCGCCTTTACTTGGAAACAAATTGTCAAATGTTGTAAGAGTTAAGCTTGACTCACAATTGCTATGCAACAATAAATGCAGTTAGTACACTGCAAAGTGAACCTATCTTTTAGTGTGTAATTTTACACACAACACACATTTTTAAGTGTATATTTATTTAGATAAATAAAAAAAACACACATTTAAGATTTTGGCATGTTCTATTAACACGCATGCGTGTTTTTTTATAGCACTTACAGTGTTTACACACAATTTGGCGTGTATAAACACTGTGGGTGCTTTAAAAAAACACGCATGCGTGTTAATAGAACATGCCAAAATCTTGAATGTGTGTTTTTTTATTTAAAAGTCACAAGTCACAAGTAGACAAGTCACAAGTAGACACATTTTACACACAATTTTGCGTGTATAAACACTGTAAGTGCTTTAAACAACACGCATGCGTGTTAATAAAACATGCCAAAATCTTGAATGTGTGTTTTTTTATTTACAAGTCACAAGTAGACACATTTTACACACAATTTTGCGTGTATAAACACTGTAAGTGCTTTTAAAAAACACGCATGCGTGTTAATAGAACATGCCAAAATCTTGAATGTGTGTTTTTTTTATTTATCTAAATAAATATACACTTAAAAATGTGTGTTGTGTGTAAAATTACACACCAAAAGATAGGTTCACTTTGCAGTGTACAAACTGTATTTATTGTTGCATAGCAATTGTGAGTCAAGCTTAATTCTTACAACATTTGACAATTTGTTTCCAAGTTAAGGCGGGGACTCAACACACATAAAGCGTGTTTTAATTTTTAGTACCATTTTTGCTACAGCGTGTTATGCTGCATAAATATTAAAAACACTTAAAGTGCTTTTAGAAAACACACATGCGTGTAAATATTTGACAATTTGTTTCCAAGTTAAGGCGGGGACTCAACACACTAAAGCGTGTTTTAATTTTTAGTACCATTTTTGCTACAGCGTGTTATGCTGCATAAATATTAAAAACACTTAAAGTGCTTTGAAAAAACACACATGCGTGTAAATATAGCATACCAAAAATTAGAACGTGTGTTTTTTATTTATCATACACACCTAAAAACATGTGTTGTGTGTAAGATTACACTGCAAAGTGAAATGTGTTATTCATACACACCTAAAGTGTGTAAGACTTGTAGACACATTTTACACACAACTTTGCGTGTATAAATACTGTAAATGCTTTTAAAAAACACGCATGCGTGGTAATAAAACATGCCAAAATCTTGAATGTGTGTTTTTTTTATTTATCAAAATAAATATACACTTAAAAATGTGTGTTGTGTGTAAAATTACACACCAAAAGATAGGTTCACTTTGTAGTGTAAGAAATGTGAATTCAAATTCTTTGCCCTTTGCGATACATCCGAATTTATGTACAAGTTTGAAATTTATACTGGAGAAAGCCACCTTTATTGCCTTGGAGAGCCAGATTTGAAGGCATCTGCGAATATTGTAGTACGTATGACTCGTGGAATTCCCCGTTTTGAAAATCACATCGTAGACATGGTTAATTATTATACGTCTATTCCATTATTGGTTTATCTGCGGACACTACACTGCAAAGTGAAATGTGTTATTCACACACACCTAAAGTGTGTAAAACTTGCAGACACATTTTACACACAACTTTGGGTGTATAAACTGTAAGTGCTTCAAAATCATGAATGTGTGTTTTTTTTATTTATCAAAATAAATATACACTTAAAAATGTGTGTTGTGTGTAAAATTACACACCAAAAGATAAGTTCACTTTGCAGTGTAGGCATTCACAGCATTGGAACGATCAATCGAAATCGAATAAAAAATTGTAAACTACCCGATCCAAAGACTATGATTAAAATTAATAGAGGCGTTTCGGCAGAGTTCTCAGCAAACATACAAGGTGTGCCCGTGACGTCGTTATCCTGGAAAGATAACAAAGTGGTTAACCTTGTGTCCACTTTCGTTGGCATGAAACCGTTGCTCACTGCACTGCAAAGTGAACCTATCTTTTGGTGTGTAATTTTACACACAACACACATTTTTAAGTGTATATTTATTTAGATAAATAAAAAAAAACACATTCAAGATTTTGGCATGTTTTATTAACACGCATGCGTGTTTTTTTAAAGCACTTACAGTGTTTATACACGCAAAATTGTGTGTAAAATGTGTCTACTTGTGACTTGTAAGACTTGTAAGACACTGTAAGTGTTTAAAAAAACACGCATGCGTGTTAATAGAACATGCCAAAATCTTGAATGTGTGTTTTTTTATTTATCTAAATAAATATACACTTAAAAATGTGTGTTGTATGTAAAATTACACACCAAAAGATAGGTTCACTTTGCAGTGTGAACATGACGTTGATGTTGAAATCCCAACTATAGAACGTTGGGATAAAAAGAACCGCGAAGTTATTACGATTCCTTGCCCCCAAATTATCAAAGAGTATAATCTTCATATGGGCGGTGTAGATCTTATGGATTCCTCTTTGGGTCGCCTAAAAATTCATTTGAAAAGCAAGAATTTGTACAGAATATTCTACCATTTACTCGACATTTGCATGGTCAATTCATGGCTACTTTTTAAGAGAGCAAATCCTTCAATCTCGATGAACCAAAAGGCGTTCCGTCTGGAGGTATCCCACGTACTGACGAATATGACTGCTCACAAGAAAAAGAAAAGAGACATGTCAGTCCCTCGTGGCCAAGACGAATTTGAGCCAGCCCAGAATTTGCGGCTTGATGGTATTGACCACCTTCCCGTAGTTGAAGGACGAGCTCGGTGCAAAAATGGAAAGTGTGGTAGTGGAGACAAAGCCATGAACAATCGTTCAATGTTCATATGCAGAAAGGGCAATGTGCACCTTTGTTTGAATGATAAACGCAATAGTTTCATCGCACTAATGATAAATTATAGTAATTCTATTTACAACATAAATTACCACACTTGTTATTTCTATTAAATTCTAATAAAAAAAATAATTGCCTCAAAAAAATTGTGTTCTTTTAAAATATACATCTAATGCATAGTGTACCATATTTGGTACGCATTACAAATCGCACTTTTTAAGCTTTTCCGGGAAAACGGTGCAATTCCCAGAAAAAATAATATCCATTTCGTGTTCAGGGAGCGGTTTAACATAAGGGGAGTTTGGTTTCCATACTGGGGGCTGACCCATGTATTTAAGATTTAAAAAACAGAAAAAAATATGAAGCAATGGAATTAAAAAAACAAAAACTACGGCCGGCACCGGGCTTGAACCTATGACTGCCGCAGTCATAGGCCGAAACTCTAACCAACAGACCACAGCCAGCTATAAAATAACTTCAGCTAATGGCGATATAGTTCAGCAAGCGGTATGGTGAATGTGTATATACACACAAAATGTAACAAATATAGCTTTGATTTACCATTGCCACCTTTAAGGAAATAATACTGCCAAAAGGCTAGCGTTGCCACCTAACAATGTTTTCACCTGTTAAACCAGAGAACTTATATTCGATATTTTGCCTAATGTCGGATTAATATTTAGCTCTTGTTAAAAGTCCACCCAAAAGAAACATTTTAATGGAAGAGTTGAGAATTCGGAAGCGGTAATGGCGATATGTAAACTCATTTTGTATGTAAATAAAAAGTAATAATATCCCTACAACTTATTTACGCGAAATTTTGATTTTGTCACATAGCCCCTTCTCCTGTATATGTTTTCGATCAGCCATGTAGCCATGTTGACGAATTTCATTTATGATGCTGATATTTTAAATTTACTTATTATTTAATGTATAGGTGCTTTTAAACAAAACCAATACATAATCAAAACTGAAATCATTATTTCTTTTTAGTTAATTTCTAGGCATAAAGAATAAACAAAATTAACGAATTGAAGATAAACGACTGAAACAGTCTTTGTAGCGCATTTCGTTAGCAAAGCAGCATTCTGTCGTTGCTTTGCTAAAAAAATGCGCTGGCATGTCCGTTCAAAAATACCACTACGATGAAATTTATGAAATAGCTTATGATTTTTTTTTGGCATTGACCTTCATTGGATACATATTTTTTATAATTTTGGGGTAATATACGAGAAATTGATTAAGTAGTGAGTTGTGGTTCCAGTTCAGAATATTAATATTTTCGAGAAATATGGATCATAATTTTTTGCAATATATTTTTGAAATACTATGGCTGGAAACGCCACATTCAAAACCAGTTCTGATTTATATTTGTATTTTATTTGATATATTTTTCAAATATTAAAAATGTTCAAATATTTTAGAAAACAGGGGTGATTTTTTTAATGCACTATGATAGAAAATACATTTTGCTGATTTTTGAAAGAATTTTTTGTAACAAATCTATAAATTGGGTATAAATATATATAAAAAAAAAGTTATACATAAAAGTTATATGTAAAAATAAGAAAACATTTATGTAGGTACAAAGCAGATAACTTCCATAATTTATCATGCAAAAACCATCAAAATACTTTGTCGCGAATCCAAATAAATCATAGAAAAATATACATGCATATAAGAAAACAGCAGCAGTAGGGATGAAAATCGCCAACAACAACCTGCGCCGCCAATCATAGTAAAAAAACCAAACGGCAAAAAATTGCAAGATGAATAAAAAAAATAATCAAAACAAACGAAGATCAAGTCAAAGAAAATAAGAAAATAAGAAAAGGGACAAAAACAGAAATGTTAAGAGAAGCAAAAACAAAAGCGAAACAACAACAAAAACATTTCTAACAGACTACAAAAAATTAAAAAATGTTAGCCAAATGCCGCAGTGTGTACACTCACTGTCCAAACTCCGCAGTCTGCTTACTCCCCAGAATTGCACGAGCTCCGAGTTAGCAAAAAGGAAGAGGAAGAGCTTATGACGCTTCTCTATGAATATAAGTTCTCTGGCTAAACATTATCGATTATTTTTATTGCAAAGCGATTTAATCATTGGATTTTTTCAAATTTTATTTTCGTATTATGTATTTTGACGTACTAAAACGAAATCTGAATCTTTTTTTGTAGCAAAAATCTGCATTCCGAGATATACATTTTTTTAAGTTTTGATTCCCCCACAATTTCTTGAGTGACTTCTAAGAAAGGTATTTTTTTCGGGAATTTTAATTTATAAATGTTCACATTTTTATTTGTTTTTATGAAATTTCTCACCTCAAACAAATATTCTGTCCGTTTGTCTGTCATTTCGCACGATAACTGTCGATTGGACGGTATTGAAAATGGGCAACATCGGATAAGAGCCACGCCTACCTCTCATACAAAATGGCCGCCAATTTTATATTATTTTCGTTTATCTTGAGAAATACTTAACCGATCGCCTCCATATTTTGGGATTCCTCTTATTTTGGCGAATTTTCGGACGGTATTGAAAATGGGCAACATCGGATAAGAGCCACACCTACCTTATCGATAAATATTGGAAAATTAAAATCGAAAAATTTAGATAAAAAATCGAAAAATTATCGAAAAATTATCGATAAAAAATCGAAAAATTATGAATAGAGTATCGAAAAACTATCAATAAAATACCGATTTTCGATAAAATTACTAAGATATGGTCTCAGAATGTATCGTACTCGCATGTGCAGGGTATTATAGCTTCGGTCAGACCGAAGATAATTCTCTTACTAGTTTTTATTAATGTTGTACTGGAAATATATGCAAAGATGAAATGTAATATAATAGGAAAGTGTAATATGAAAATCTAATACACCACCTTAACCCATTCATGACGAGCGTGCCCATATGGTAACGCTGATAGCGCTCTACGGTATGTGCAATTAAAAAAATATTTGAACGAATATCACTAATCCGTTTTTTGATGTTTATAAAGCATACTTTGATCTTTCTTTTGATATATAACTCTAAGCAATCGCCCGTCATTAGCGGTCGTGGCGGATAATTGAAAAGTAGTGTTTTTAAAAAGTGGGCAAAAACAGCGAAAAGGCACGACCTTTCCAGTAAGAATATTTTTCATTGCCATAAAAAATTATATATTTTGAATATTTTTTTTTGGCATTTGGGTAGAATATCAAAGTATTAGAAAACGTATAAAATAAAATTATTTATAACTTCTGTGTTACCTTTTTATCATTTTGAATTTTGCTGTTACCATATGGGCACGCTCGTCACAACCCTAGCAAATTTAAATTTTCTTACAGAAAATGTTTGTATGAGCTTTCTTTATGTAAAATGTATTATATTTTATTTGTATAATGATTTGAAAGTGTGTTTGTGTACTAATTATAATTATTAAAATTTTTTTTTTTAATATTTATACGATTTATTTATAAATAATTTTTTGTACGTGTTTATGTACATATTTGCGTACAATTTTGAGCATTTTTTGTAAAATGAAGTAAATTTTATCTATATATTGGTTTGAAATATATTTTTATACCCCCACACTCACTGTGGCAGGGTATACTAACTTTGTCACAACGTTTGTAACGCCCATAAGGAGGCGTGTCCGGTATGGAAAAGTATATATATTCTTGATCAGTATCACCTCCTGAGTCGATTTAGCGATGTCCGTCTGTCTGTCCGTCTGTCCGTCCGCACGATAGCGGTCGCAGTTTTGGAGATATCGACTTGAAACTTTGGGTACATGTTTTTCTCGTGAATACTGAGATCAAGTTCGAGAATCAGCCAAATCGGACAAAAACTGGGCGTGGCTCCCATACACCGAAAAAAAAGTAAAAAATTTTTTATTGTTGTATTCGATTGGAAATGTTTAGAAACGTATTTTTGTCATGGTCCGAGGTTCCGAAGCCACATATATAAGGGTCTAAATAGGGGTCTTGAGACCAATTTTTTTTTTTTGAGGATTTAATTGGAAATTTTTAGAAATGGATTTTGGACATGGTCCGGGCTCCAAAACCACCTATAATTGGCTCAAAATAGGGTCTTGAGACCTTGTTCGAGGTACTTCTTCCTACTGTGTGGGGGTATTTCAACTTCGGTATAGCCGAAGATAGTCCACTCTCTAGTTTTTAGCTTCTTTCATACAAAGTTAAATATATTTTATCAATAAATTGTCTTTAAAGTGTGGTTATGTACTTGGTATGCTTATGAAAAATTAGCAGCACCTCTTAGGTTGATTTAGCCATATCCGTATGTCTGTCCGTTATTTTGATTGGTATGGGCTATTGAAGGAGCTAAATGAAAACTAGGCGGTCCAAACATTGAATTTATCCTTTGGAGGTCCTAGAGGGAGTTGGTAATGCAAATGGGCGAAATCGATCAACTGCCACGACTACCTTCCATACAAGTGAAAGTCGAGTTTTGTAACAAATGTTACCCAATTTCACGGGAATTGTGGTAGGAAAATTCTCCGTAAGATATATTGTCCGCTTTGCGTCGATGGTGAGTGCCGCAAAAGCTATATGAGCAATACCCCGATCATGACATGACATCATGACGCATTCAAAATCCACGTCTAAGATGGCTAGGTCATGCCGGGCTGATGAACGTAAAAAAGTACTACTAAATGGAGCACATGTGAGTACCGTCGGTGGAATGAGCGGAAGATGGCGACCAGGTCTCAGATGGAAGGGTGTATGGTATATATAGGCTTACTTCGACCGGTTGAAACTTACTCCATTGTTTTTTAACAAATTTACATTACGATGAAGACATTTAGGCGAGCATAATTTTATTCGGCTGGACAAGATGATTAGGATGAAGATGAAGCAGGTACTTCCTATGGGCTTCACCGTAAACCTCTTTTACAGCCATGTAAGTTGTGTATGTCAAATGAAATGATGACGAGGACCTTTCCAATTTCAGTTCATATGGAGATATTTCTTATGTTATTGAAAACCTAAGCAGTATTTTGGTGTAGGTGTAGATACATATTATATACAGTGGCGGACAGATAATTAGGCCAGCCTTTTGTAGTAATTTTGAACGACTACCAAAATTTTAAGAATATCAACTTGATTACTATTGAAAAGGTCTATTGGACACCATTCTATGATGGACACTTATCAAGAAAATCCTAGTTGAAAACTGACCTACTTTTCTAACTTTTTTCCTGGGGGCCTATACAAATTTTTTTGATGCAAAAATGTGCGTTTTTTAAAAACAAATTACTTTGTTGAAGAAACTTTTGTGATCAGAAATGCTCCTGAATTTATAAAATTTTTTTTAACAAAACTTTTTTTTAAAAAGAATTTTAGATTAAAAAAAATTGGTCGATAAAAATTATTTTTAACAAAATAAATCTTAAAACATTGCTAAACTTTCAAGAATTTAAAAAAAAGTAGTTATAAACAATAATATCTTAAATTAGGTAATTTTGCTAGGGTTGTGACGAGTGTTACCATATGGTAACGGCCAGGGCTGGGCAAACGGTAAGCGGTCCAAAAAAAAAAGTTAGAAATTCGTTTCTTAGGCCTGAAAAAATCTTGAAAAAATTCCGAAAATTTCGCTCTTGTCATTAATGGGTTAATAGGTGAAAATAGTGTTAGGTGGCAACGAAGCTATTTTTGTTTATATGTGAAATGATTTTTTGTGTGTGTATATACATGAAAGCGTTTTGCATACAGCTTGCCGAAGTTAATCGATATTAGCTAAAGGTATTGTATAAGTCAAAGTGGCTTTGGTGAGTAAGCGTTTCATTGGCTTCTTCATCTTACTTACAATCGCTGCGTTGTGGGTTCGATTCCTCACCAGGGCGGCTAACATTTATAAACATTTATAAACATTTATGTGTGAATATATTGTAAGTGACTCTGGTTCCTTCTCACGATCGCAGCGTCGTGTGGAGAAAACACCAGAAAGGCTAGCATATAAAAAAAAGGAAGGTTAACAACTTAAAAAAATTTTTTAAGTGAAGTAGTAAATTTTGAGTCGGTTAGCGTTAGGGACAGACAGAAAGACAGACAGACCTGGACAAATATATATATTATAACATAGTCGCTGATGAAGGGCCAAATTTCTCAATTATAATTGAAAAATCGTTGAGATTTATTTTGTAATTTGAAAAATACCAGAGTTATATTTGACTCTCGAGTTAAAAAAGTGAATTTATTTGTTACTTATTTTCTTGTATTTCATAAGTTGTATACTCTAGCTATAATATCCTAGTATCTAGGTACAATGCCCATGTACTTTTTTTCATTTTTGCATTTGCCGAATGATAACAGAAAACTGAGAAATTCAAACTTTACATGTACCGTCACTATTATAAAATATTAACTAAGTCTTTCTATTCTTTAATTATAGAAATGTTGAACGCCTTAACAACATATATATCCTGCACGTGCGAGCTTCAGATGGATTGTACTCATCAATATCACAAATTGGTATTAATATTGAGCCATCAACCAATTCTGGATTTGTATTTCAAAAGCCCAAATATGAATTTTCAACTATTGAAAATTCTACAAAAATTGCAATAGTTGGTATTGTTAATATTGTGGGAAATTTTTTACATGAAAATGTAGAATATCAGATTTTGAATCCATCAAATAGGTTTCAAATGGGCAAAACCTCTGGTGCCATTAAGACAACTGCAATTGTATTTGATAGAGAGATGCAGGATAACTACCAACTGATTGTGGAGGCAAAGTCATATATATATTATAATCAGCACAACTATATTCGCCGAGCTCTTGTTCTGGTCGATATAAAAATATTAGACATTAATGATAATTGTCCAATATTTGTGAATCTGCCATACTATGCTACTGTATCTGTTGATGACTTGAAAGGATCGCTCATAACCAAAATTAAAGCTGTTGATTTAGACTGTTTCGAAAATGGCGAAGTACGTTATGAAATGAAAAAGGGCAATGGAGAAGTTTTTAAAATTGATAGAAAAACCGGAGAACTTACTTTAAGACAAAGTATTGAAGACCATAATCGCAACTACGACGTGGTTGTAGCAGCTTATGACGGTGCAATTACGCCATGCTCAACAGATGTTTTAGTTCATATAAAGGTATTGTATTATATATTTCCCATTGAATGACCTTGTTCAACATATCAATCGGGTTGATTTCTTTAACAAAAAAAAACCACAAAATTTTCGCATCTACACTTAGAAAAAACACATTTAAAATCAAGTACGATCGTATTTATTTGTTAACTAGATAGAGCGGAAAACATGTGTTAATTTTACTGTGAGAATAAAAGAAAATTATGAAAATTTCATGACACCCGTGTATTTTGCGCCACGTGTGTACTTTCATAAGTGTGTTGTATGCCATTTGTGTGTAAACCTCACCTGTCGATACATATAAAGCGTTTTTTAATTTTTAGTACCATTTTTGCTACACGCTTATGCTGCATAAATATTAAAACACTTAAAGTGCTTTAAAAAAACACCAGAATGTTTACATCGTATTTTACATTTCTCGAATTTCTCAAAATGGCGAAAAACTGAGAACGCCATTGCTTGCACTGCAAAGTGAACCTATCTTTTGGTGTGTAATTTTACACACAACACACATTTTTAAGTGTATATTTATTTAGATAAATAAAAAAAACACACATTCAAGATTTTGGCATGTTTTATTAACACGCATGCGTGTTTTTTTACAAGTCACAAGTAGACACATTTTACACACAACATAAACACTGTAAGTGCTTGAAAAAAACACGCATGCGTGTTAATAGAACATGCCAAAATCTTAAATGTGTGTTTTTTTATTTATCTAAATAAATATACACTTAAAAATGTGTATTGTGTGTAAAATTACACACCAAAAGATAGGTTCACTTTGCAGTGTAACAACGAACTACACAAAGATCTAAAAATCTCAACTCACTCACACAAATGAAGAAATAGCAAATCTACCTAACAAGGAACTTACCCAAAAAAGACGACTTAAGAGAGATAGAGCAACTGATTTACAATAATAATAAAAAAAGACAAACAAAATAGACATGTTAAATTAATTTAAATTTATTTTGTTTTACTTGTAAATATTATTTACATTATTTATTTTCCTTTTCTTTTTTAAAAATTATTCTGTATACTCAATGGAGTTTTAAACGAAAATATAAACCCGAGAACTAATTTTAATAATATTAAATAATATATGTAAAAGGTGAACAATTTCTATTTTTTTTAAATCAATCATTGCACACAAGAATTGCGAAGAAAAATCTACTACAGAATTTAGCAACCATGGAATTTTTTCAAACCTATACATTATTTTTGACAATTTCGCGTTATAGTTTAAAATCCACCTTCTTTGGACACCATCTATATCAGCATCCAAAATCCGTTAAGAAGCAATATGTCTGCTTTTTGGAGTATGTCAAATTAAAAGGACTTTGGCAAATCCTTTTAATTTTACACCCCATATGCAAAATGCTCTTATTTAGACTCATATTTAAAAAACCAGACGAGGTAGAACATTTCTGTGGACGCCATCTTGCTTAGTATCAAAAAATATTTAAGGATCCATAGGTTTCCTTTATGGAGTACCACGTTACTTTTCACTGTAGCTTAGAGTTAAAATAAAATCCCGAATTTGTATTGGTACTAAAATAAACCTTTCACATATTCAAAACAAACAATCGTAAAACTAGAGAGTGGACTATCTTCGGCTATACCGAAGCTGAAATACCCCCACACAGTAGGAAGAAGTACCTCGAACATAAAAAAAATGTGGTCTCAAGACCCTATTTTGAGCCAATTATAGGTGGTTTTGGAGCCCGGACCACGTCCAAAATCCATTTCAACATTTCCAATCAAATCCACCAAAAAAAAAAAGTTGGTCTCAAGACCCCATTTAGACCCTTATATATGTGGCTTCGGAACCTCGGACCATGTCAAAAATACGTTTCTAAACATTTCCAATCGAATACAACAATAAAAAAGACTTGAAAAATGTTTAGCTTTTTTTCGGTGTATGGGAGCCACGCCCAGTTTTTATACGATTTGGCTGATTCTCAAACTTGATCTCAGTATTCACGAGAAAAACATGTACCCAAAGTTTCAAGTCGATATCTCCAAAACTGCGACCGGACAGACGGACGGACAGACAGACGGACATCGCTGAATCGACTCAGGAGGTGATACTGATCAAGAATATATATACTTTTCCATACCGGACACGCCTCATGGAGTATCAAAACGGTCTAATTTTGCTCGATTGAGTTATTGATTAATTTAAATATTAATTTACTTAATGAATAAATATTTTACATAATCATTCACTTATTAAGGGTTCATTAAGATATAAACCATTTTCAATAAATGTTTTAATTTTTTTTTCATTTTGTCTTTATTTTGAGCTCCGGCTTCGGTTTTTGCCGATTTTGAAAAAAAGGGGAAGTTCGGCTTCGGCCGAAAAAACCACCTTCGATCGGACACTAATAATATAGAGTCTATATGAATATAAATAAATTGTTTCATACACGAAATTTCGCTTTTGATAAGCGAATTAAAGCAAATTTGCATAAAGAAAGCTGAAACAGGCATTCGATTGAATATAGTTAAAATGTTTTTTATGTGTTTTTGGTTTTCTATAGAAAATTTAACTATTGAATTTAACTTTTAACGAAGTTAACTTTTCAACGAAATTAACTTTTTAATTTACCGAAGTTAAAATTTTGATTGACTATTCCGTGGTAACAAAGGTAAATTCTCGATTAACTATGCCCAGCTTAGCAGATGACGGTGTTTTGTATTTTTTTGACGATGAATATTGTATAAAAACAATGAGATTTTTTTTACTGTTTCATGTACAATTTGCATATTCTAAGTATGTGGAAAGATGCAGCTGTTTGGAATAAAAAACGGTTTTCGAAAAAAATACCACTTACGACAATTTCGCGATTAGGGGGCGATATGTTGACGCAGCATTTTGGGAAATATTTCTCAAAGTCAGAATCCTTCAGCGAGACTCCTACCGTATATTTAAAATTTCATGTGAATCGATTCACAAGACTACCTTTAATATACATATGTGCTTTTTTTGAACTTGATTGGTCAAAAAAGCGGGGTACCACTCATACAATTTAAGTATTACTTCAAAATATATCTGTGATACTTTCCAGCACACATGGTATTATGCTTCTTATTCCAAAAGTGCAATTCAATGAGTAAAATTGGACAACTTTCAAGCATTTGACAAAAAAAAACTAAACAAAACCACAAAATTTTGATAAAAAAAAAATAATTTGTACAAATGAGAACTTTAAATCAGGCGTCACGCAATTACAAATATATAAATGTTTGTCCCGTTTGATTGATTGAATGATTGGTTATAGACTGACTCATCACCGCCCAGCCCAAACCGCTGAACCTAGAGTTCTGCCAATTTTTGTGTACTTTCACAACTTTAAGTATAAGTCCGAGCAACGGCGGGGTATTCAACTAGTCTATATTAAAAATTCGGTAGAAATAGTACGGAAGTTGTGCAGTTATACGACATTTACGCACTTGGTGGCTTTAGTAAACCCACCGCATGATTCGCCCAAAAAATTACCAAGTGGCTTAAAAAAAATTGAATTCGAAAAAAAATTTAATTTACAAAATACAAGCAGAAAAATAGTATTAGGAAAGAAAACTAGAGAGTGGACTATCTTCGGCTATACCGAAGCTGAACACAGTAGGAAAAAGTACCTCGAACATAAATAAATGTGTTCTCAAGACCCTATTTTGAGCCAATTATAGGTGGTTTCTAAAAATTTCCAATCAAATACACCAAAAAAAAAATAGTTCTCAAGACCTCATTTAGACCCTTATATATGTGGCTTCGGAACCTCGGAACATTTCCAATCGAATACAACAACAAAAAAGACTTGAAAAATGTTGATATTTTTTTTGGTGTATGGGAGCCACGCCCAGTTTTTATCCAGTTTTCAGTTTCCAGATTCTCGAACTTGATCTCAGTATTCACGAGAAAAACATGTACCCAAAGTTTCAAGTCGATATCTCCAAAACTGCGACTGCTATCGTGCGGACGGACAGACGGCCAAACGGACAGTCGGACATCGCTAAATCGACTCAGGAGGTGATGCTGATCAAGAATATATATACTTTTCAACACCGACACGCCTTCTTATGGGCGTTACAAACGTCAAAGTCAAAGGCCTGCCACAGTGAGTGTAGGGGTATACAAATTACGAATAAAATTGTTTGTGCTACAAATTTTTTCTTAAAGAAAAAATAAATTTATATTTATTTCAGAAGAAAATTTTGAATTTACTCAAAAAGTCAACTTATTTTTTTGTTGTAAATGATAACATTGCTTTTGATAATTGATATAGTGATATTTCTCTCTCATGGTCATACCTGTTCTGACATATGGTTTAGTTTTGTGTGAAAAGAAAAAATTGGAGCACATGAAATTTTGCACGCGAAATTTTTTTTCATCAAATAATTTTATTTACTTCTAATTGTAACATCGAGTTGAAACAGTTTTTTTTGAAAAGGTATGATATTCTACTTTCAATTTATATATTAGTGAATGTGAAAAAAATTATGTGTCGAGAACCCAAAAACTGAGGTGTGGCACTGTTGCGGGTCGTCACCGTTTGTCTATTACTTTCAAAGAAATATATAGAAATAACCGATAGGAACCGTAGACGGATAAAATTATGTAATTTGACCGATGATCAATTGGTTCAACTTATGGATTCGATAGAAACCGACGAAGAAGAAGATTTCGATAGCGACGATGAAAGGAATGATACAAGTTACTCGCCTGATGAAATCAGCCAAGAAGACGAACGATGCATTTCCCAATGCATTGATGAAATGCAAAATAGTTCTTTGTTTATTGCCAAGGCACTGAACATATCTATAAATATGAGTGCACTTGTCGCACCTTCGCACAGTGATTTGTCCCATAGACAAAATTCAGAAAGTTTGATGTCATCAATTATATAAAATATGGTATTTTTGGAAAGGTAATACATTGACTAAAAAGAATATGAATTTTTTTATTTGATTAACATTTTTGGACGTCCGTGGATTATTTTCAAATTAAGGAAATTTGATAACAAATGCTGCAACAAAAAAATTTATTTTTAATAACTTGGCGAAAAAAAATGACCAAAAGGCATTTTTGGCAAGAACTTTTGACAAACTTGCATTTTTTATAAATGTTATTATTGTATTAAAAAATGAAAAATAAAATAGTTTTTAATTAAACTTCGATGTAAAAATTTGTGAGTACCATGAAAAAAAAAGTTTTCTTTCAGAAAAAAAAAGAAATTCACCATTTTTTACCAACTTTTTGAAAAAAATGTTATTTTATAAATGCCTAAAATTACGATTTTATATACAAAAAACTTTTCAAAAAGTTCATAATGTAAATAAAATGGTAAAATATGATGAATGTATGTACTTTTATTAATATATTGATATTAATGTATGTATAGTAACTAAAAGCTCAATTGAAATATTGTTGATCCAATGTGATTTAATTTTTCTCTATTTTACTCTTCTCTCTTCTTCCTATTGACTAAGGCGGTCAATATCGAATGGTTTTGGCAATCCCGGGTTCTCCAGATTTTTCAGGATTTCTTGGGGTTTGTTACTTTACCAAGCAATGCACATGTTAAACAAATAAAAAAAAAAATGTGCCAGAATTATTTAAATTGAGAACACAGGTAAAATTTATGGTAAATTACGTCACTTCGACAAAAGTACACTATCAAGTACACCAATCCGTGAATACCCCTAATAGTAGAATATACATAATATAATATAGAATAATATACATTTTTCTTTACAAAGTATTCAAGATTATAAAAATGTATTGATCTTTTCAATAGTTATAATATTAAATTTATTAAAAAGGTTTGTTAATGTTTTTGCATTAATGTACCTGCTACAACTGCTAGCCAAAAACGGTTACCAAATTTGAAATCAGCTAATCAATAATTAAATAAGAAAATCAAGCATACAATTCTGGATTTATTCAAAAACTATAAGCGTTACAAAACCGATTACATTTTTGAAATCAGCGGGCCAAAACACATTTAGTAACTTAGTTTAAATTAATTCAGAATACTCCTTCCATTTTTGTCCCAAGCTCATATGGAGACAAATCACTGTGCTTCGGGGTCATCATTAAATCCACAAAAGGAAAACGAAATTGAAAATTCCGCTAAAAGATCTCGCACTCCGTTACCATTGCTGGAAATTACTGGTCCAGCCTTCTGCTGGCGGTTTCATTGGTGCTGGTAAGTATTTTTTACCATTTCATCGCTATGGCAACAACGAACGCCTTAATTTTGTATCGACGCATACACGCCGAAAAATGTAACGATTCCAGCAATGTTTCTGCTGAAGACAGTTGCTCCAGTTACCTCATTTCGAGAAGAAATCGCTGCTGGTCTTGTGACATACAAAACAAAACGAGCGGGTGGTCGTCCAAGCAGTGGGCCCAAACACCAAGCTACTCCACAAGAAGATCCACAACCACGTAGTTCAAAAGTTGGTCAAAGAGAGAAACATCCAATTGAAGACCTACGTCACGACAACATCGGGCACTTTCCAATATGGTTAGGTAAGGAAGGTGGCAAAAGATGGTGCAAACTATGCAAAAAATCGCAAACACAATAGGGCAATTCACGAGTTGTTGCAAATCAGATTGGAAAATTGTGCAAAAATATTTCCAATCAATTGTGAACGCTCTTTTTCGGGTTACTTTGCAACAAAGGTTGCATACCAAATAAACAGCTGATCTACTTGTATGGTAGTATTTTTTTTGAAATTTCAATACATTTTATTTTATAATGTCGAAAAAAACCGGAAAATCCCTTTTCATTTTCATTTTCGGCTGGAATTCCATTTTTTATTTTTTGTTTGGATTTAATTTGTTTACTTTTTTTGTGAGAAACAGTGAAAAATCAGTGTTGCATTTGCATAGCACATGAAAGCTATACGTTTTATGTGTTGCAAACTTTCTCGAGCGTAGGAAATGCAAACCTGTATATTTTGTTGTTGTGATGACAAAGTTTGCAACAAATATTTGCATTGCCACTTCTGCAAGACCATTTGCACCAACTCGTGAATTGCCCTAATGTGTTTGTTCTAAATGCAACATTCATTTGTGCTTCTCAAATAACAAAAAATGTTTCCATGATTATCATCGCAGAAAGTAAAACTTATTTTCATAACTATTTTCTACTGTACATTACATTTTTCAATAAAAATATATCATAAGTAAAAATTTACACCTGATTGTTTTTTTTGCCGGGAACCAGCAACAGTGCCTTGAGGCACGCTTCACCTTTTTTTTTACCTGTCTCTTAAACCAAATTAGCAAATGAGTTTTTTCGAGTTTATTGGGTCATAATTATCCTAGAAAAAACAATCCGACTATTCTTTATTAACTTTTCCAAAGTCGTCGGTTAGAGGGTTAATAAAAATAATTAAGTAAAACTGATAACTGATACAAAAGTAATTTCAGAAACCTTACTTAAGTATATTTTCAATTGAATTGTGTCTTTCCTAAAGAAACGGAAACTCAAATACTGAAAATAAATAAATTCATTATGTGTACCATTAATAAATTGAAATTAATGTTAATGTTTATTTATTTAAGCTAAAACTATCAGTTTTCCAATAAAACATATAAAAAACATTTTTTAATTTTTTCTAGATGCATTTTGTTTGTGAAAGTGATCTAGATGCATTTTGTTTGTGAAAGTAACAAATCCCGAAAAATCCCGGGATCCCGGGATTGCAATTTCCAGTCCCGAAAATTCCGGGACTGCGAAAAGCCTTCGGGATCGAAAGCCCCAGTGTGGGGGTATAAACCTAGCAAACATTTTGCATTTAAAAACCATTTTTTGGGCATTCACTAGTTAATTAGTTAATAGTTAATTAACGAAGTTAAATTTTTGGTTAACTTTAACCGTTTCAGTTAATTTCGAAAACCATTAACTTTTTCGTTTAGGAAATTTCTTCGATTAACTAGCATTAGTTCACTTAACAACAAAAAAATTTTTATTATGGAATGTAAAAAAAAATTAAAAATTAAGAGTTCATACTATTTTTGAACTGATATTGACATTAATTTAAAAATGATTTCACAAAACTTTTAAATACACAACCGATATATGTCGAAGTGATCTATATTATTTATGTATGTATGAATGGACCATCCTAAACACAATGGCGTTCTCAGTCATCACGTGAGGTTCACATCGTCAGGATGTTTACATCGTATTTTCCATTTCTCAAATTTCTCCATATGCCGCAAAGCTGAGAACGCCATTGTGTTTAGAATGGCCTGTGATATTTGTTCTTAACCAAACTTAATTCGTTTCATTCTTATTATTTAATATTCTAATAAAATTTGTATATATGAATATAAATAAATTGTTTCATACACAAAATTTCGCTTCTGATAAAAATTTTAATTTATTTTAAAGCAAATTTGCATATATGTAACAACCGGGAAAAAGGTTCTCTTAGTGCAGGCATTCTTTTTTTTTTAGAAAATTTAACTGTTTTATTTAACTTTTAACGAAGTTAACTTTTCGACGAAATTAACTTTTTAATTTAACGAAGTAAAATTTTTGATTAACTTTTACCGGGTTAACGAAGTTAAATTCTTGATTAACTATGCCCAGCTTTGCACTTTACTTATTCTTTTAAAAGTGATAACAATTGTTACCTCGCTAATATTGACCTCGCAGTATTGACGCCGAGTCGGCGTCAATAGCGAGTCGGCGTCAATACTGCTCGACTCGTAGGTTCCCTTTCTATTCCATAGCGATAATCAAAATAACAATCATACATATCTTTATCCAAATTTTCTTCATACAATCACTCTATCGCTACAACCAAAGTTGGAATGCTTGCTATGGCAAACATTGAGGACTTTGGTTCTCTCTTTAAATCAATCTAAATGTGAATGTCTGGTTGTAATCAAAACATGGATTCAATTTCTGACAATATGCCAATTCAGTTCTTTATTCATAATTTGCAAAGCTGGGCATTAACTAGTTAATTAGTTAATAGTTAATTGACGAACTTAAATTTTTGGTTAACTTTTAACGTTTCAGTTAATTTCGAAAACCATTAACTTTTTAATTTAGTTAAGTTAAATTTCTTCGATTAACTAGCATTAATTAACTTAAAAACAAAAAATGTTTTTTTTTATTAAATATAAAAAAAAAGTTAAAATTAAGAATTCATACTATTTTCGAACTGATATTGACACTTAATTTAAAAATTATTTCACAAAACAATTAAATACACAGGCCGATATATTCTATAGAACATTCTAAACACAATGGTGTTCTCAGCCATTACGTGAGGTTTACATCGTCAGGATAAATGCTGTGTTGCAGCTAAAATGCACAGATGTTTCCGTGCTAACGCTTGATGTCGTAGTCGAGTTTTGATTATACGCCTGGATGGACCTGTCACACTTTGGGTCTTGTTTTGTATCTCACTTATCTGTCCAAAAATGATTTTCTTCGGAACATTATTGTTTTTCCATTTAAGGCAAAAGGACTTGCGAAACTCAGGTGCTACATCGTCACACGTTGGGTAATTCGAATAGGTAGATTCGGAATAAATTTTTGGCATCCGGTCAATTCTGGTGGTAATAAAGTCACGGCTGGGAATGTCAAGTCTGGTAAGAAAGTCAGAGTTTGGTTTTAGAGTAACGGTGGTGGCTCTGCCGACCTTCCCTTCCAACGAAAATTTCTCTCCGCGCACTTTGGGCAATTAGCGACTACGTAACTGTCCTATCCACAGCGATAGCAGAAAATTCGTTTCGATTTTTGGCTACAATTGATGGCTATGTGACCCATGTTTTTACAGTCAAAGCAAACAAGTCGGGAGTGGTCTGACATATTGCGTTTAGGACGAGACCTGACCTCCTCCACGAAGTTGATTTCATTTATCTTCGGCTTTAAACTGGTCTTGTCTAAACTGCCTTCAATCTTGACCACTCTGCGTTCGGCTCGTCGGCACTCCTTTAGAAAGTCTGATAAGGTAGATGCATCCGAGCTGTGAACTAATACCACCATTTTGCTATTGACATTACGTTTTATAATTTCTATCATATCTGCATCAGTTCTCGGTCTAAGCATGCGAGAATTAAGTTCTATCAGGGCATTATAGAACTGGTCTCATTAGTTTTCTGAGTTCTATTCATAATACTGTGCTCGATGTCGCAGTCTGTCTCCGCTATACGAAACTGGTCTACCGCTAATCTTGCGGAAAACTTGGTAAACGTGAGTCAATAAGCTGCGACATAGCTGTGTTTAAACGTGTAAACAATCGATCTTCTAAGGTTTTCATCTCCACTGTTTGTTGTGCACGACCGTCTGCAGACTCACTCGTCAGGATACTCGAAGAACCAGAGCCGCCTGCTGCTGAAGTGCCTTCATTTCCGTTGGTCATTTCAGAAATGTCTTCACTTGTCAGACAGTTCAAACTGCTGTTCTGACCACCGCCCTCTATTTCGAATTCACAGCCCTCAAGTGTCGACTCGCCACTATCGAAGCCTTGGAACAACGTTCCGCCGCTCGACGACTGTAAGACTGGACCAGGTGTACTTGACCGAACTGTATTTTGTTCCTGCTGCAAATGTTTGTAACTTCTCTTATTTGGTCTGCTAAAGTTACTCATGGAGTTCAAAACACACACCTACCAATTCGTGCAGCTCAAATTTTATTTATAAAAAATCAATTTATCCAATAAAATTTTTACCAAATTAAAATTACATATTTTTTTAAGAAAATACCAAAACAGCTTCCAAACACTTTATCAAATTAACCGACTCCTGAACTTTTTTCAAGAACTAGAAATCTATCAAAAAAAATAATTATTTTTAAGAAAAATAGAATGTATTAATATTTCGAGAGAACCCTGCCCAACATGATTTGCCCCAGCTTAATCGATTAGGTAGTTCTGGTTCACGCTCTCCCAGGAATATGACAACTACCTTAGTATATCAAATTACGGGACGTCATTCCTGAGAACGCGCAAGTAAAGAATTCAGTTGCACAATACATATCCGTTCTTACGAAACTATGAACTACATACCTATTCCTTACAACGAACCAAAATTAAATTAATTTATGTATGGTGTTAACAAAATCATTTTAGTTGCCTATCAAAACTATCCGCACAATGCGCTACGTTGCATCTCTGCGTAAACGAGACGCAGGTAGTTCAGAGAGGACAACAAAATAAAAACAAGTAAAAAAAATAAGTAACAAATTGTCGATGTTCTTAAGTTGTGTTGGTTAGAAATCTATATTCGTGACGCGCAAATTATTTGCGCCGCAAACGAAGATCAAATTTTCTTTCTTTCTACATACATATAAGCACTGTAGCTTATCTGTTGTGCCAACCCGTTGGGCGCCATTTGTTACCTCGCTAATATTAATGGAAAGGGGCACAGACGATGCCATGGGGGTGTTCGGCGTCAATTCAGCCCGACTCGTAGGTTACCTTTCTATTCCATAGCGATAATCAAAATAACAATCATACATATCTTTGTCCAGAAAATCTTCATACAATCACTCTAATCGCTGCAAGCAAAGTTGGAATGCTTGCTGGCTTACCCACCCCTGTCAATGCACAGCATCGTCCTTGGTCTGGCCTTTCGTTTTGACCATAGCCCTATATTGAATTTTTCTTACGTCAGCTAAACGTGGGCTAGGGCAAACATTGAGGCTTTGGTTCTCTCTTTAAATCAATCTAAATGTGCATGTCTGGTTGTAATCAAAACATGGATTCAATTTCTGACAATATGCCAATACAGTTCTTTATTCATAATTTTTATTGTGCATCAAAATTTATTCAAAATTTTAACCAAAATTTATACTAAAACAATTAATCTGTCAATTCTGATTTTCTTGTGAATGAACAATAGCAATACTTTTCATATGGCTTTAAACAGCGACACCAAGCACAATTAAAAAAAGAAAGATCAGGTGGACTTACAGTTTTCTATCCGATTCCGGATGTTGATTTTCTGGAAGCTCATAATTTTATGTAGCACTTTCCAGCATGACGTTGAGCGCTCAATTTCGATGCCGGTGGGCGATGAGTGTGATTGTGACTTGTTGGTAACTGTGCGATGTGCCTGTGTGAATACCAAAATGTATCAGTTTTTATTGTTACAAGGTGGTTAATTTTGTATATAAACGAAAGTAATAGGATTTATTAACTACAAAAGTACGATAGGTTTGATACGATGTGGAAGAGTTGGACTGGCCTGTTGGGCCATGAGCTGGTCAAGACAGTGTACGAGCGACGACGAGTATACCACTGAGTAGTGCAATGTAGTGCGATTGGAAGTTTTAGGAAATTCTCTTGGGTTCAATGTTGCTGACGGTGTTCTGCTTTTGTTGCGGGCGTGGATTCTTGGGACGATACTATTGAAATATGCGTCGGAAGGCAGTGCTGATGACGATTGCGCAGCGTTGATGTCGTCGACAACCAAACGCTTGCTTAAAGTGACGGCTGATGCAATAGCGTCGGTAAGGTGAACAGTGCGAGAGTGCGGCACGTCTGCTTTTCTAAAACGAACGCCCGTTCGTTACTACTTTAAGTATAAGTCCGAGCAACTTGGGTTATTCAACTAGTAATAATTATAAATTTGTAACATGCATAGTTTTAAAGTTATTCTCTGATGTTTAGAGCCATACTTTTTTTTCAAATTGTAGATAAGTTGAATCTTGAATATAGATACTCTCGAAGTTAATAAAGTTGTGGTTCTAAATAACTCAGAACATCTTCTTGTTATATTCGGATTCAGCGTGAAAAAATATATAAGAAAAGTTGTAGTTTCTCATTTAACAAAATGAATTTCCATTAGAAGGAAAATTCCATAATTTTAAAAGTGAAAATATTAACCAATTCTTTTGTATTTTCTGCGTTTGACTATAAAAGATAAGAAAATTGTGTTTGACAAAGTTGCAGGGCTGACAATTTTCTTTAAAAATCTTTGAACATTTTCAGAATTAATGTATCCATTTTTACAGTATAAAAATGTGGTGTATTTTTGGCGTTTGCAGAAAAAAGACGGGTGCTGGAAAAATTTCATGGTTAATACATAATAATTTGTCTATCAAGTCTATGTAACACACAAAAATTTCAGTTTTGTCGACCAGTGTAATTATTTGTGACAGCATGTCACATGAGTTTACGAATCGACACAATTTCAAGTGTGGGTAAATTATTATGTGTGACATGATACTCTGTAGTTGTAAATTTGATGGTCTTTTTAAAGAGACCAACACAGTGCGATCAGCAACAACAAATGTTTAATGCTTAATCAAAATTTGAACAAAATTTCAAATATTTTGATTTTTATATTTTTTTGGTACAATTGTACTTTTTTGGTAGAACTTCAAATTCAAAAGTATATTGGTACTACATTGACATTTTTGGTACAATACACCGTTCGACACTAAAAATGCACAGGATCGAGACTAATAGATTCTGTAAAAAAGAGACCTGTGTCAATTCTTAAAACCGTTTAAATCGCGTTTTTGCATTTTCAACTTTTCCCATGCGCTCTTTAAAAATTATTGGATTTGAAATGTTAAAAATGCATTTGATAGAGGAAAATTATACCTCTAAAAAACAAGTAAACTTTTTAGAATAGGCTAAAAAAAAATCTTTAAAAAATTAAAAATGTCTGAGTTCTTTCTAGTCTAGTGAGATGAGTTTACATCCTATAGTAAAAAGTTTACATCTTTTTTAGAGGTCTATCTATCAAATAAAAATGTAACATTCAAAATTAATTATAATCTCTAAAAACTGTAATTTTGATGAATTATTATATGCAAAGGAAAAAGACAAAATGCAAAAACGCAATTAAAACGGTTGGAAGAATTGGTCCAGAAAAACTGGGAAACACGGGTACTCTTTTTTAACCCCCTCTAACAGAAACTATTTGTCATTATCATATGCGTTACCAAAAGTTGTCGAACGGAGAATTTGTCAAACGAAGATATCAGAGTAATAAAAAAAATGTAATCAACTTATTTTCCATTTTTATTCTCAAATGTTTTTGTTGATAAAGGTTTGTTTCCAGCTGTAAAGAACATGTCATACTACATTTGAAAAAGCTAAGAAATTGATAACAAAAATTTCCTTACGAAAGTTTCCACTTCGGACACGGCCACTCTGTGCCCTCTTAAGAAATGTGGAATTGTTTCCAATTTCTTTGGAAAAGTTTACATTATCAGCTGTCAAATTTAGAGTACTAACCAAAATAGAAAGCAAAAGATGAAGAATAGCGGCAATGCTCATCTGTCAAAAAATTCTGCTCCAATACTATTTTACAGCATGAGAAACTTGACCAAATTTTTCTTGAGTCGAAGACTAATGTTGCATTTATGTAACTTTAAAAGTAACTGCATTTAGTGTAATTTTTTTTTTTTAAAACTTCTTTGTAAAAGCTTTATTACCCAGAAAAAAAAAACCTGAATACAAAAAAACCCACCTCAAATCAAGCAGAAACCGTTATGATAGTTTGGTAAAGTTGAAAATTTTAAAAACAAGTACGAACTTTAAACAGGACAATTTCATTTTTAATTTGTTTTCTGCTTACTTCAAAAATTTCAACTTCAATTGCATTTTTATTTCAAAGTTTAATATTTTTATTTTAAGGTGGCTTAATTTCAATTTGAGATTGTTCATTCTTATTGGCAGCAACAATGAACCACCTCAAATCCAGCTTGTAGTGTTCTTGATAGTCTGGTAAAGTAGAATATACTCAAAACAAGTACAAACAACCTCACTTTGAACTGGAAAATTTCATTTCAAAATGGAGCGAACTTATTTTGAAGCTGTTGAGTTCAATTTGAGGTCTTGCATTTTTATTTTAAAATGATGCAATTTCCATTTGAGATTGTGAATTTCGTTTCAAAGTTGACGGCTTTAGTTTTACGTATTTCAACTTAAGGCCCAATTAGTCCAGATGTAAACGTATTTTCGTAAACTCAGAGTAAACGTACATTTTCAATGATTACTCGACAGTCTGCAAACCTAAGCTATCGCAGAAGTCAGCTGTTTGTGCTGTTGGTTTTTTTTTTATCAACAGTGCTGCTGTATATGTCTATTCGCAGAATAACAATTCCTACATTTCACTTTTATGGGGCTATATTTTGTAATATTCAGCCAATTATTTTTGCAGAATAGTTTTAATTGCGACAATTTTTGATTTTATATTGGTTTTTCTAAAAAGTTGCAGCAATTTTAATTGTTTATTTTAGTTTGAATAAAATTGTTGCACTTTGTCAGCAAATCAAGTGTTGCCGGATATCTCTATCCGCGGAAGAAGAATTCCTACATTTCACTTTTTACATTCAACAAATTGTTTATGCAGAATAGTTTCAATTGCGACAAATTTTGATTCTATATTTGTTTTTCTAAATAATTTTAACAATTTGAAAAGTTTTTTTTAGTTTGAGTAAAATTGTAGCACAGTGGCAATACACTTTCGTAAAAAAATCAAATCGGCGCAGGTTTCTTCGCTTACGGTTACGTTTGCAGACGCTCGAGTAATCGTTTGTATGGGGTTCGGGTAAGGCAGCTGTTTGCTGCGCCGCGATTTTACGTCTAGACTAATTGACCCTTTAATTTTACCGTTATTTTACTGAAGTTGTTTTGAATGAAGTTGCTTTAACGTAGAATTAAGTATGATCGGAGTTATTTCTACAACAGGTTTTTTTTCCCAGTGTGTATGAATTAAAGTATGCTTATAAACAGGGCTGATTTTTATAAGGACAAAAAACTTGAAAATATGTATAGAATTGGTGTTAACATCGTAGGATGTTGACATCGCCGGCATAGTCGGAAAGTCGGAAGCGACGAGGGTTCCGGGGCTATCTAATCAAATGCAATAGAATAGTTACGCTTTAGACGTAGGGGTCGGGTGGAATAACTAAAATTCTAGCTAGAATATTTGAGATCTCTTCGGATATTTTCGGTATTTTCAGGTCTCTGTGGATTAGTGCATCTTTTATGTACCATGGTGCTCCCACGAAGAATTTTCGACTGCGTTCGTTGCAGTTTCTCAACATTTGGCGGAGTTGCTGTTCCCCAGAGTTCAATCCCATATGCCCATATGGGTTTAATTACACTTTTGTATAAAAGGATTTTATATGGTGTTTTGAGTCTCGATTGCTTCGAGAGTAGCCAATTGAGTTCGAGTTTTTTTCCCACTTTGATACCCAATTTTGTAAAGGGTTCAAATGTTGTTGCACGTGTTGTGATACCAACATAATGTTTGAGTGCGAGCACACTATTGCGGTGTCATCGGCAAATGAGAGTCTGATTACACTAGTTTTTAAAATTTAAAATTTCGTTATCTTCAACTTTTTATAGTCATTTCCCAAATATGAAGTCGAAAAAATTATAAGTAGAATAGTTTTTGAGATATTACACTTTTTGCATATTTTGCATTTTGAAACACATTATTGCAATTATCTCCGGTTTCGATTGTCCAATTACAAAAAGTTTAGTATCGAATTAAAGGTAATTGACTACTTATCTCTTACTTTCCAACTAGATTAACGGTTTGACAACAATTATGTATTTAACGAAAATTTATCAAAATTTTAAAAATAAATTCTGCTGTTATCGTTAATTTTAAGTAGACCAAAAATTTTTCATCATAGTTTCTTTCTTGGTACTAAACATTACTTACGTAATGTTTACTACCTACAATTTGCAATAAAACCAGGGTTGGCAACCGAAACCGTAACCGAAACCGAAACCGAATGAAACCGATTCATTTTAGGGAGCGAAACCTGAACCGAAACCGATTCGTCGTAACCTATTGAATGGGTTCAACCAAAACCAATTGAAAAGGTTACGGGTTTTTAATCGGTTTTCAAAAGGTTTTCGTACACAAAATTGACTTGAAGTTTTTTTTCCTAAGAGAAAATTTATCGTATTTCATTTATTTATTTCATATATTTTTAAAATATAGGAAATATTTTTTTTAAATATTCAATAAATCTTTTTAAAAGGCCGGCGCACACAGAGGCGATATTCGCTATATAATTTCAGAACCATTTCGATATTTAAAAAATCTAGCTTCGAAAACGCAAAGCGATTTCACCGCAGTAGATTTTGTTTGTTATTTATTATATTGCTATGGAAACAATCAAAAAGTCTGACTGAAATGGTTCTGAAAATGACTATTTTGTTTGTTATTTATTAGACTACTATGGAAACAATCAAAAGTTTTATTTTCAAACTGATTCGAATTGGTTTTGAAACTGGCTTTTTGTGTTTGTTATTTATTGTATTGCTACGGAAACAGGCTGTATAAAAAACGCTATATTTTCAAAAATACAATTATTTGTGACAAAATTTATTTCGAAACCGCCTGCGGCACGAATAACGCCTCTGTGTGCGCAGGCATTTTTATGGGTTTTGAAAAGACTTGGAAAATTTTCGCTATTTTTTCGTAGTTTTATATGGCAGCCTTTTTCGTCCGATTTAGCTGATTCTCGAACTTGATCTCAATTCGGAGATAAAAACGTAAACCCAAAGTTTCACATCGATGTCTCAAAAAAAAAATATTCCAGCCTGTATGGTGACAGAATGACGGGGATATGGCTAAATCTGTTTTCGATGCTGATCATGAATATATATACTTATCCATACCGGACATGCGTCCTTATGGACGTTTCAAACGTTGTGTAGGGTATAAAAACTAAAAATTTAAGCAGAAATTTGTTTGAAAATGCGATTAGATAAGGAAATTCGGTAAATGTAGTTAAATTCAGCACCCTTGATTTATATTGAATTGATATAAAATTTCCTAATATTTTGCCATCTAGAAACCTTTTAAAACCTAAACCGAAACCTTTTCAATCACTCCAACCAACCGAAACCTTTTCAAAATCAAGGAGCGAAACCGATAACCAAAACCGATTGGCAAGTGGGAGTAAAACCGAAACCGAAACCTTTATTCGATTCGGTTGCCAACCCTGAATAAAACTGAAAAAATCGTGAAAAAGAGAAAAAATTTAATTTCAGGTTTTTTACTCACTTATAACTTCCATTTTTTCCAACCGATTTTAATACATAAGTGTTATTTTTCTTTGAAATATATGGGCTTTCAACATCCAAGAAAGAAACAAATTTTGTTCTACTTAAAATTAACGATAACAGCAGAATTTATTTTTAGAATTTTGAAAAATTGTCGATATGTCCATTAGACCTGTTTAGAATCGAGCTTTCTTCAAAATCAGTCCTCGATCTTCCTCCTCATACATACAACTCCTACAGAAGTCATTAGCGAAGGCCCCAAGCCTTACCGCATGGCGCCCAATCAAACAGTGACCAGTAATCACACCTACCACCTTCGAGATGCTGTGCCTAGGCAGTGCGATTAGTCTCTTAGAACGCTTCAGATCCAGCACCGGCCAGATCTGTCTTGTTGTGTTACAAGTGGTTCCAGAGGCCCATCTATTGTTAGTCTTGTGGATGGAGTCAAGACGAAGCAGTAGCTTGCACGTGCTGAGCGGGATACCTAGCTTTACCTTATCTGGTTGGAGCTGTATTGTGGTGCCCTGCCTTGCGAGTTCATGAGCTTTGCAGTTCCCTGGAATGTCCCTATGCCCCGGCACCCAGACGAGGTGGATGTTAAACTGCTTAGCCATCTCGTTAATAGATGTGCGACAGTCCGAGGCTACCTTTGATGTTAGGAGGACAGATTCCAAGGATTTGATTGCGGCCTGACTGTCTGTGAAAATCGTAATATCCTGAGCTAATATTACGTTCCGCCGCAGCCAGTTCATAACTTATTTTATAGCCATCACCTCTGCTTGGAATACACTGCAGTGGTCGGGAAGGCGGAATGAGAGACCTAAATTAAGTTCGTCAGAGAAGACTCCTCCACCGACTTTGTTGTCGTGCTTGGAACCGTCCGTATAAAAGTGAATTTGATCCCTCTTCCGTGACCACTGCTCCTCCCAGTCGGACCGGGACGGAATAGTGGTACGGAAGTCTCTTGTGAAGGAGATTTCGGTAAGAATGTAGTCGGTTGTCCCAGGAATGGATTTATTACCAACTAGAATTGAGGAGTGCCCCTTAGTAGAGTAGCCTCATTGATATGTTGACTTTCGTCAACAACTTTCGATATATGACATTGTCCAAAGCTGGCCACCATACAAGAATTCCATATAGTAAGATAGGTCTGACAATAGCCGTATAGAGCCAGTGAACTACCCGAGGTGACATACCCCACGTTTTCCCAATAGCTTTCTTGCATGAGTAGAGGGCAACTGTGGCCTTCCTAGCTCGTTCGATAATGTTAGGTTTCCAGCTAAGTTTCTTATCCAAAATTAGCAGGGTTGGCAACCGAATCGAATAAAGGTTTCGGTTTCGGTTTTACTCCCACTTGCCAATCGGTTTTGGTTATCGGTTTCGCTCCTTGATTTTGAAAAGGTTTCGGTTGGTTGGAGTGATTGAAAAGGTTTCGGTTTAGGTTTTAAAAGGTTTCTAGATGGCAAAATATTAGGAAATTTTATATCAATTCAATATAAATCAAGGGTGCTGAATTTAACTACATTTACCGAATTTCCTTATCTAATCGCATTTTCAAACAAATTTCTGCTTAAATTTTTAGTTTTTATACCCTACACAACGTTTGAAACGTCCATAAGGACGCATGTCCGGTATGGATAAGTATATATATTCATGATCAGCATCGAAAACAGATTTAGCCATATCCCCGTCATTCTGTCACCATACAGGCTGGAATATTTTTTTTTTGAGACATCGATGTGAAACTTTGGGTTTACGTTTTTATCTCCGAATTGAGATCAAGTTCGAGAATCAGCTAAATCGGACGAAAAAGGCTGCCATATAAAACTACGAAAAAATAGCGAAAATTTTCCAAGTCTTTTCAAAAACCATAAAAATGCCTGCGCACACAGAGGCGTTATTCGTGCCGCAGGCGGTTTCGAAATAAATTTTGTCACAAATAATTGTATTTTTGAAAATATAGCGTTTTTTATACAGCCTGTTTCCGTAGCAATACAATAAATAACAAACACAAAAAGCCAGTTTCAAAACCAATTCGAATCAGTTTGAAAATAAAACTTTTGATTGTTTCCATAGTAGTCTAATAAATAACAAACAAAATAGTCATTTTCAGAACCATTTCAGTCAGACTTTTTGATTGTTTCCATAGCAATATAATAAATAACAAACAAAATCTACTGCGGTGAAATCGCTTTGCGTTTTCGAAGCTAGATTTTTTAAATATCGAAATGGTTCTGAAATTATATAGCGAATATCGCCTCTGTGTGCGCCGGCCTTTTAAAAAGATTTATTGAATATTTAAAAAAAATATTTCCTATATTTTAAAAATATATGAAATAAATAAATGAAATACGATAAATTTTCTCTTAGGAAAAAAAACTTCAAGTCAATTTTGTGTACGAAAACCTTTTGAAAACCGATTAAAAACCCGTAACCTTTTCAATTGGTTTTGGTTGAACCCATTCAATCGGTTACGACGAATCGGTTTCGGTTTAGGTTTCGCTCCCTAAAATGAATCGGTTTCATTCGGTTTCGGTTTCGGTTACGGTTTCGGTTGCCAACCCTGAAAATTAGACCAAAGTATTTGGCTTGAACTAGAAAAACTAATTGTGTACCATTCAGAGAGGGAGGGTCTATCGGCGGAACTTTGTATTTCCTAGAGAAGAGAACCAATTCGGTCTTTTGGGGATTGACCCCCAGACCGCATTCAGAGGTCCAAGTTGAGAGCTTTGAGAGAGCATGTTGTAACAAATCTCTCAGGGTTGCCAGGAACTTACTTCGCACAGCAATCGCAACATCATCCCCATAGGCGACTACCTTGCACCCCTCCCCTTCCAGTATTAGTAGTAGTTCATTAACCGCTACATTCCATAGAAGAGGAGAGAGGACACCACCTTGAGGTGTGCCTCTACTGACAAATCTACTTGCTTCCGCATCAGAGCAGCAGAGTGGGGCAACACTTTTTTTGGTCGAAGCCCGTCGCCCCGGGCCCTTGAGGTGCTAGGTCTGGGCTCCTCGTCCAACCGCCCAACACAAAACTGAAGATGCGGGAGCCCCACCGACATCCTTGTCACACAAAGCTGCAGATGAGGATCCAATCACGACACGCATGGCCCCCCACTGTCCGTCCTACCACATCGCCTCCGGTCGCCTTGTCACAAAAAGCGGCCGGAGGGCGACCACCGTCCTTTTTGGAAACCGTGTTTCCTGCCGGCTTATTGAGAATGCCGGTCTCTTTAAATTTTTTTGAAAAATTTGGAGCACTAATAGTGGCGGCCGTGGTGCAGTTTGTTAAGCGGTTCTGCTGTGTCACGATCGGAAGGGATGAGGTACAGGTCAAGGGGCAGGTCAAGGAAAAGTGTGTGTGACATGTTTTCTGGAAAGACCGTCACCGGAAGGGATGAGGTTCAATACCTGCCCGGGGCAAGATACAGAATTAATTTGTGTGACATGTTTTTCTGTAAAAACCGCCACCTCTCGTAAACATTGGCAAAACTTACGAGAGTATAACTTGCCAAGGAATGCTTCAATTTTCCATCCGCCGTTCGGATCCGGCATTAAACTGTAGGTCCCTGCAATTATCATATACTTGCCCATGATAATTGCAGCAAGAAGCATGTGGTATCACAATGGACCTTGTTTGGTCTAAGTGTGTCGGTGTTCCGGCAGCCACCTTAACCTGACCTAACCTATTGAATCCCACGAGTTGCGGAGAAGGGAAGGTTACACCCGCACAGAGATCCGCATTGTGCGGGCAAGGCTGGCTAATCCGAAGGGCGCCTGGTATTCGGCTACTCCGTTAACGACTTAGCTATTTAAATGGGCCCCCAGCCTGGTTGATCCTCGGCACGGTCGTGTGACACCTTGATCCAGCCCATGATTATCTCTTGGTTCACTCAGCCCCCACACCACGATAAGGTGGATAATCCTAGCGGTACAACTTTTTGTACAACTTTTGTACAACTGTACAACTTTTTTGGAATCGGTTAAAACATATGTCAGATCTATTAAAGAAAAAAAAATGTTTAAAAAATGTTTAAAAAATTAGAAAATTTCGATTTGAATTGCAATTATTGGCAAAACCAACAGTGTTACGTTCAAACTGACTTCATATTTGAGATCAGCACCCCAAAATAACTAATATATAAGGTGTCATCAAAATCCGATCACTATTTCCAATGTTTTTCATTTTTGTATGGGGAAAAAGAAGTGCATTCCGCGCCGACTTTTCTTTATCCGATTGGCTCCAAACTTCACATAAATCATTTTTTTATACAAAGGAACCAAACTGGGCCAATCGGACAATTCCTAAGTTTTTGAACCGGTCTAATTTCCATAACTATTGTCCAAACCGATAATCTGGTTGGCAGGTTTTGTATGAGAGATAATTAGTCAATACCTTAAAATCGATATTAAACTTTTTTTAATTGGACAATCGAAAATTATTTGCAATAATGTCTTTCAAAATGCAAAATATGCAAATAGTGCAATATCTCCAAAACTGTCCTACTTAAAATTTTTCCGACTTCATATTCGGATTCTGCGTGGGTTTTTACATAGGAAATTTCTATCAAAAGTCGAGGATATATTTTGCTGTAAACTAGTGATATTGGTGGGCATATCAGCTGTAAAAAATATATATAGAAGGGAGGCAAGGACGCTGCCTTGGGGTACACCGGCAAGAATATCAAATCTATGAGAAACGAAACTTTTATGTTTAACTGTAGTTTGGATATCAATCCTTTATTCCACACCTTATCAAAAGCTTGGGTAATATCAAGGAATACAGCTGAGCAGTATTGCTTTTTTTCAAAGGTTTTTATGATTGCGTCAACAATGCGGTGAACCTGTTCTTTTCTCTAAATCCAAATTGGTGATTGGGTATTACACCTTTATCGAGTATTGTGGGTAACATAATTTGTATCATGAGTTTCTCGAAAAGCTTCGACAGGGTAGAGAGTAATCATATTGGGCGGTGTGAGTTCACGTTGGTAGGGTCTTTTGCTGGTTTCGGAATCATCGTGATCTGCGACAGCTTCCATTCCATTGAGTAAGGACTGGTTCTTAAATTTGCATTATACAGGGTGTCCCCGAACAAGACAATATATCTCCGCCAGTTGATTCCTCTGGTCGAGAAACGAAAAATATCGCATGGGGAGGTTATATGACCCTGTATTTGGTTATAGGACGATTTGTGCGAAAAAAAAAAAAAGGGTTTTCACAGTGGGTTTTCTTACTTCTGAATTACTGTAGCTAGAAGGCTATTCTTTATTGGGTTGGAAAGCTAATTTGATAACAAAAACAACGGTCTAAAATACGTCAAAATCCGATCAACATAAATAGCGTTAATTTATTAGCATAGTCAAAAAATAAAATTTTGTTTGTGAAATTTTGTGTTTAATCATGATTATTTCGAAAGCTCAGTTTTAGTTTTTTTTTATGATTGATGTAGTTTTGTTCCTTGAAAAATTCCCTGCAAAATACCCGTTAGTCATTTTTTCTCTCCGATCAACAGTTTTTTTCTATAAATCAGATTTTGTGAATTGGCCTCGGATTTTTTTCATACAAAAATTCATTCTTAAAATTCTAAAAATTATTTCCAATTTTCTTAAAAAAAGTTTAAATTTTTGTATGAAAAAATCAGAGGTATGTTCACAAAATCTCATTTATAGGAAAAACTGTTGACCAGAGAGAAAAAATTACTAAGAGGTATTTTGTAGAGAATTTTCCAAGGAACATAAAAAAAAAACTAAAACAGAGCTTTCGAAATAATCATGATTAAACACAAAATTTTATTTTTTGGCTTTGCTAATTAATTTCCGCTATTTATGTTGATCGGATTTTGAGGTATTTTAGACCGTTGTTGTTACTCGCAGGGTATTATAGCTTCGGTCAGACCGAAGATAATTCTCTTACTAGCTTTGTTATCAAATTAGCTTTCCAACCCGGTGAAGAATACTCTTCTAGCTACAGTAATTCAGAAGTAAGAAACAAATCGCCTTATAACTCTTTACAGTGTCATTTGCGGTCCCCGCAGGGTATACGTGTCCGGTAGGGAAAAGTATATATATATATTCTTGATCAGCCTCACCTCCTGAGTCGATTTAGCGATGTCCGTGTGTCTGTCCGTCTGTCCGTCCGAAAAAAAAGCTCAACATTTTTCAAGTCTTTTTTATTGTTGTATTCGATTGGAATTGTTTAGAAACGTATTTTAGACATGGTCCGAGGTTCCGAAACCACATATATAAAAGTCAAAATAGGGTCTCATTTTTTTCTTATATTTGATTGGAATATTTTAGAAACGGTTTTTGACCATGGTCCGGGCTCAACAACCACCTATAATTGGCTCAAAATAGGGTCTTGAGACCACATTTTTTTATGTTCGAGGTACTTTTTTCTACTGTGTGGGGCTATTTCCGCTTCGGTACAACCGAGAATAGTCCACTCTCTAGTTTTTATTTAAATGTGATTTGAATATTTTAATATTTGGAAATCAGTATCTCATATAGAAATTCAATACGCGCGTATTTAAATGTTATAAATAAAAAACTTCATTGCCGCCAGCCAGTCTTGAACCTACGACCTCTGCAAATTGGAAATAACACAAATTGGAAATCACACTGATCTATCACAGGTGTTGCGTTGGGGTGGACTTCAAAAGATGTCCAACATAATTCCGGAAGAATTTTGATCGATAAATACATCCGCTTCAAAAATGGGGAAAAAATAAGAAAAAGCTAAAGGATTTGAAGTATCGAGAATTCAGTTTTTATTAGTTTTTATTATTACCTATTCGGCTTCCAAAATACGATTAACAAATCAAAGCGCTCAAAACGACGATAGAACTCAAATCCACTCGTCGTTCGATAAAAAAGTACTAAAATCCTAATGGGCTCAGCGCCACCTATATTTCAACTTAAAACTAACAATTTCAAACTTAACATCAACAGGGTTGGCATAAACATTCTCCCCCCCTTGCAGTATCACTGCAATTAAAACTATGTTCTAAATATCACAATTCAAGAAATACCATAATTCATCAATTCATATTAAACTTAACTTTATATATATACCTTCTTAGCTACCACCACTGAAAATAAAAAGCAAAAAGAATTAGTTGGTGCGACGCATAGGCCGCGCAAAAATGGTGCTTTGCGCCATAGGTTGTCCGAAATTGCCAATTATGACACCCTTCAGCATCACCTTCGGGTACAAGTCAACCGTAACGTTCAGGTCGAACCTGACCCTTAGCATCAGTGGGCAAATGTGTTGTGCTCCCATCCTCACCGTCTGCAGGCCGATCTTTTCGACTAGCTCCTCCGCTATTTGCGACATGTCGGAGCAGGAGTCCACCAGCGCCCGTTCATAAAAGAAACGCCCATTGACCACGATTTTCACAATCGCCGTTAGTAGGAGAGTTATAATGCGCTGTAGACATAACATGGGTAACTCTGCGGATTCGCGTTTAATGCTTCTGAAACGAGATAGTGCTTGCGACCCGCTGGTGCTCTCCTGCAATACGCGTCGGGACGAACTAAGTCCCTTAGCTGCGATTTGCCTGGACTGACGTCTGGACGAACGAGGTCCCCTGGACGTTATCTGCCGAGTTGAGTGTCGGGACGAACTAGGTCCCATTGACGCATCACGACGAGTAGGTCGTCGGGACGAACTGGGTCCCATTGACGAGTCGCGACAAGTAGATCGTCGGGACGAACTGGGTCCCATTGACGCATCCCGCTGTGACGATGACCTCGATCTGTCACGGACCACCAATGACTCCACCACGAACACCTCCCTGTGGTAATCACGGCGCACAACCGACCGCTCTCTGGTAGTGGATCCAAACCGTACCGATCGCTCTCGATGACGTGTCTGTTTGTTGTGATCATGCAGCAACGTGTGGTGGTCATCTTGACAGACGCGACATCTGCCTTTGCTGTTGCAGTTCTTCCTGGCATGGTTGTGGGCCATGCACTTCGTACAATGGTGGTGCGCCAAAACCGCTCCCCACCGCCTTCTGTCTGCTCCTGGATGTATCTTTATTATTCTACCCAGCCTCCATTCATTAGGTGGCAGATTTTCCTCCCGTACTACTACCATATCATCAACTTTGATGTCTTGTTGGGGGTACTTCCACTTATGCCTTTTGTGGAGCTCATTTAAATACTCGGTCTTCCATCGCCGACAAAATGTTTGGTGCATGGCTTGTACTTTACGCCACCGTATATTTCATACGGCCAGCAATTCGACGAAAGTGGAATTTAAAAATTTTGACTCCAGCCTCCCATAACCCTCCCTTATGAGGGGATCCCGCTGGATTAAAATGCCAAGAAATATTCTGATGAGGATAATTACTTATCAAGTTCTCCTTTGATAATTTAAGAAAATTTTTAAAATCCTGCTTCAAAATTTTTGAGGTATCCACAAAATTGGTATCATTGTCCGAGAACATTTGTGCTGGACATCCTCGTCGAGCAACAAAACGCGCAAAGGCGGAGAAGTTGGAGTCGAAAGGTCACTAGCTCACTCAAGATGAATGGCTTTAATAGCAAAGCATCCGAAAATACACACATACCCTTTAGTGATTAGACATGCGCGACCAGTACAATTTTTAATCTCAAACGGCCCTGCAAAATCAACTCCAGTGTTGGTAAAAGGCCGTGACAGTGTGATCCGCTCAGGAGGCAAAGCAGCCATTATCTGAGCTTTGAGCTACATATGTTTTACAGTTGTGCACTACCGTCTTGATTCTTCGCCTTTTGTATATAAAATTGTGAACGAAGGAGCCTCAACTTCAATTGATTTCCTCTATGAAGGGATATATCATGGATGAACTGTACCAGTAAGTGTGAAAATTGACAATTTTATGGTAAAATTATTGGATGTTTCTCATCATACGATAAAAACGATTCCGAAGCTAAAGCTAGACGACCACCAACTCGAAGTGTTTGTTTTGAATTTAAAGACGGGTTTAACGACAAAATGATACTTTTCGAATTTATTGGTACCTTTTCTAACAGATTGTGGTACTCGCTTGCCAAATTCTGTTTCTGACAAATTACTATTAGTTGAGTCTTGACCTCATTTATTTCACTATTGGAAATTTCAGAGGCACTAAATATGTCATTCACTTTCCGAGAACGAGAAATGAAGCGAAACATATACGCCAAATCACGCAGAGCTCGTGGAAGAGATGAGAACCTGTCCAATAAATCCTCAAAATCATTAAAAAACGAAAAATATGATTTAATTGGCTTTTCCACCAACGAAGTTTGAAATTCAATGTTGTCAGAACCTCTTGGCTATTTCGAAGAATCCTCTTGCTACCATGAAGGCCCATTACACCACAAACGATTGCCAATCAGGTTCAGAGGAGTTACACCACGGCTTACTAAATCTGCTGTATTGTCATGTGAATCGACATGAAACCAGTTTTTACTGTCCAGCTTATCTACAATATTGGACACGCGATTCGCCACAAAGGTGGTCCAAACACAAGGGGCGTTTTGAAGTCAAGCTAAAACAATGATTGAATCAGTCCAACAAAAAACATTACTGCGCTCTATATTGAGATGTTGTACCAACGAGTCTACCATGTCTGCTAAAAGAGACGCGCCACACATTTCCAACCTAGGGAACGAGACAGTTTGGACTGGAGCAACTCTGGATTTTGCAAATAATAAATGCGAAGTTACAACCGAAGCAGCGTCTTTGACCCGAATATAGATACATGCCCCATATGCCTGCTCAGATTTTTCGGGATTTGATACTTTTACATGCAAAATGAGTTTTAAAAATATAAAAAAATGTTTTTCATATGTTTTATTGCAAAACTGATAGTTTTAGCTTAAATAAATAAACATAAACATTAATTTCAATTTAATAAAGGTACAAATTAATGCATTTTTTTATTTTCAGTGTTTCAGTTTCCGGTTCTTTAGGAAAACACAATTCTATTCAAAATCTAAAATTACTTTTGCATCAGTTTTCAGTTTTACTTAATTATTTTTATTAAGCGTTCGCTAAGACTGAAAATACCAATTTTCTTCTGAAATAAATATAAATTTATTTTTTCTTAAAGAAAAAATTTCAAGCACAAACAATTTTATTCGTATTTTTTTTTAATTAATTTAAAATTTTTAAGTTTTGTGTTTTTTAACTAACTTTTTTTTCATTTTGGGGTTGTCCAAATGTTTTCAAAAACTATTTTTCTGCTTACACGATTTTTTTATATTTTATGAGCAATGAAAAGTTATATTTTTCTTGTATTAAACTTTATTTATGAGCTAATTTATTTAAAATGTAGTCACGAAAATCCCGGGATTAAGGAAATTGGGATCCCTAGCTTTCTTCTAGCTCCTGCAATCGTGTTTACAAGAAAAGAGGACGGACAGACGGATAGGTCTAAATCAACTCAGGAGGTGACGCTGATCAAGAATATATATACTTTTCCATACCGGACACTTCTCCATCTTGGTGTTACAAACATCAGACCAAAGTGAATATTCCCATACCTCATGAGGTGTAATAGCGTAGAAAAAAATCCAGAAAATAGTTGAAAATAAAAATTTTAAGAGAAATCAAATCGTAATCTAAAGTGGCAATTGGATCAACAACAAAAAAATTTCCAAAAACAAATGAAAATTTCCAAAAATAAACAACAATAGAAATCCCGCGAAATGTCAATAAAAAAAACAATAGCGTAGATAAAAATTGTCGCGAACGTCTTCGAATACTCCCAGCAACCTAGAGAGTGGACTATCTTCGGCTATACCGAAGCTGAAATACCCCCACACAGTAGGAAGAAGTACCTCGAACATAAAATTATGTGGTCTCAAGACCCCATTTTGAGCTACCATAGATGGGCACTTTGCAGTACCAGTAAAATTTCATTAAAAATAAATGTTTACTGATACTGAAACTTAATTTGCATTCTTCAGTAAGGTTTTACTGATACTTAAATTTAGTTTGCATTACCAGTAAATTTTTACTGATTACTGAAAAAAAAATGCAGTAAAAATTAAGTTTTACTGCTTACTGAAAAAAAAACTGTAATCAGTAATTTTTACTGGTTACTGAAAAAATTGCAGTAGAAATACATGATTACTGAAAAAATTGCAGTAAAAATAAATAATTCTTTTATTTTGTTATGCTGTTATCTTTTCTTAAAACAAGCATTTCAAAATGTACATCACTGAGTTTTTGTCTTTTGAAACGATGCACTATCCCAGCGAACGAAAACAACCGTTCTACAGGTTCAATAGTGAATTCGATAAAATATTAGTTGATTTCAAATGAGAGAAATCATATGAAGAAGCAGAGAGAAATAAGACTCTTTTCGCGGACCTAATTCTAAGCGCTCATAATATTGTTTGCTGGGTAAAGTGGGAACAGCTTTACAGTTATAGTCACAAAATAAAATACAGTGTGACCAGAAGCCTAACGAAAAAATATTTCACTTATGTTTGAAAGTAAAATATTTTCATTATTATATATGTATGGTTGAAATTTAAAAAAAAAACTATTATTTTAATGTCGAAACAAATTTTGGCTGTGAATATTCGCCTTAAAGTTACTGCTCAAGACATACCTTTTTTAAATATCATCCAAAAAGTACTATCTACCAAGACCATGTTGAGAAGACCATGTATTTCGGCTACTTTGTCCTTAAAAAATAAAATGCGTCGTTTGGAGCCAGCGAGCTTTAAGTATTTAGCCGAATTAAGCGAAAAAAATGCAAGAAGCTTCCTGATGCAGCCCGATGCAGCCTGACGCTTGGGATGCTGCGGCTATATCTATTCCTGATATAAAATTATTTTTAAAAGCTCTGTTAGAAATGGCAACAACGCAAACAGAAGAACAATTGAAGAAAATGTTCAACACTTATGTGGTTCTGCCTCAAACACCGCAAAAATCATTTCTTGATTTCGGGGAAGAAAATATTGGTACAGTTTTACTCTTAGTTTTCCATTAAATATTTGCATTAATATATGTATTTCTATATCCGATTAAACAGATGTTAGCAATCTGGAGGAAACAAATTTAAACCTGTTCGAACGAGACACAACGACAAATTGTTTAAAAAATCATCGAGCTATTAAGAACGTGTTTCTAAAATACAATACCCCATTACCTGAGGGTGTCTGCACCTGTAGAAAGGCTGTTTTCGTTCGCTGGGATTGTGCATCGTTCCAGAAGGCAAAAACTCAGCAATGTAAATTTTGAAATGCTTGTTTTAAGAAAAGCTAACAGTATAACTAAATAAAAGAATGATTTTTTTTACTGCTATTTCTTCAGTAATCATGTATTTCTACTGCAATTTTTTCAGTAACCAGTAAATGTTTACTGGTAATGAAAATTGTATTTGCATTACCAGTAAAAATTACTAATTACAGTTTTTTTTTCTGTAAGCAGTAAAACTTCATTTTTACTGCAATTTTTACTGCTATTTGTAATGCACTTAATATATAATGCAGTGTGCCCATCTATGTGAGCCATTAAAGGACAAATTTTTTCCTTAATTTAAGGAATTTTTCCTAATTTTAAGGAATTATTCTTGAATTTAAGTAAAAGTACCTTAAAACGGAAATCACCGCCTCTTTAAAACAAATTTACATTTTTCTTTATTTTAAAGAGAGCTGAATTTCTCAATTGTGAGTAAATTTGAACTTTATTTAAAGAAATTCGTTTTTAATATATGGAAAAAATATTTTTTTTAGTATACGTGTCCTCAATTCTAGTATTTATTCCTCAATTTTTATAAATATTTTCCTATTTTAAATTCAAAGAAAATTGTACTTACTTTTAGTAAAAATCTTTGTTTTTAAGAAAGATATTTTTATAAATTGAAAGTAAGATTCAGGTTGTTTTTAAAAAGTGAGTATTTCAAAATAGAAATTGCTAAAAATAGAATTGATTTAAATAATAAAAAACAAATATTTCGCATAAATATAAATTTTTGAATACCCGTGCGGGAGTTGAACCCGATACCTTTTGATAGTGAAGCGGAGGTCTTAACCACTGCACCACGGCAGCTGCTGATTTTACTAATTTTAGTAAATTTTTACTTTATTTAAAGAAGTTTGTTTTTAATACAAGGAAAAAAAATTGTTTTGTATACGTTTAATGTAGTTTTCCAAAATTTTTAGCAAATTTCTAGAAATAGAATTGATATAAATAAAAAAAAATATTTGGCATGAATACAAATTTCTGCTTGTCCCAGGCGAGAGTCGAACCTGATACCTTTTGATCGGGAAGCAAAGGTCCTAGCCACTGCACCACGGCCGCTGCTGGTGTGAAACGTAGTGAAAATTAGACGCCAACGCAATTATGCTGTCTATAGCACAGTCTGTTGATTGGTCTTGTCATAACGCCAAAGGTCGCAGGTTCGAATCCCACCGAAGTGAAATCGTAAGTACATATTTGTTATCACTATAAATTGTAAATTTAATTTAAGTTAATAAAATGAAATATGATTTTAAAAAATATAAAATAAAAATAAATAGAAAATATAAAAAAATGAACAAATACAATAAAAAAAAAAATTTTTTGAGAAATTTTTGTCTTAAAAACGAAGAAAAACTTCTTAGAATGAAAGAACTTTTTACTAAATTCAAAGAAATATTTCTGTTATGAAAGAAATAAGTATTAAATTTAAAGTCAAAATATATACTCATCTTAAGTAAAAGTGTTCCCTAATTTCAAAGCTATCATGACTTTAGTGCTGTTTCATTCCCCTTTTTTCTTTGGATTAAGGCATTTTTCCTTAACTGGAGTACACTTTTTTTTCAGTGTACCCTGCCACAGTGAGTGTGGGGGTATAATAAAATGTATGCGAAAATTCCAAATGTAATAAAATTTTGGAAAATCAGGGAAAAAATTTTATTTTGGTGTCGCCACCAGTAAAGTACAATAACTTCTTAGAAACAGTGCAAAAATTCAATAATTTATTTCTTTAATATAAACTGGTACTTGGCAACTCTATTACAGTCGAACCCGCTTAACTGAAAAACGAATTTGTCAGACATTCTGTTTCAGTTATGCGGGTTTTTCACTTAAGCGATTTCGGATAACTGAAAAATATTTCACTTAAGCGAAACAGAAAAATATTTCACTAAAACGAAGTATGGTTTAAGCCAAAATTATAAGTTTTTACCCAAATTGTTTTCTCATAAATGGGATAGTGCCAAAGGCAAAGCCAGGATTTCAATTCTTCACACATTTGTGTTCGTAAAATTTATGGATCGATGAGTTTTTTCTTTGACTTACACTTTAAATTTTCTTTCATAAGCTTAATAAGTGAAACGTCAGTTCAATCCGTTGTGCGAATAAAAAATCTGCTCTCATAAAATCAATTTTTTATATCGGAAATTCTACTCTAAAAATATTGAAACAGCCCCGAGGCTTCGTGCGATAGTACAGTGACGCGTTTGCATAGGGCTCGCGATCACTTGCTTGGACACTTTTGTGAAATTAACAACCAAACCAAAAATTTTTGCTAAATAAAATCACAATTCGAATTCGCTTCATCAACAAAAACTTTATCCCGCGCAACATATCTGCTAAAACATTACACATTCTTTATAAACAAAATATAATCAGCTGATCCACTGACAGCAAAGTCAACACAGCGTTGACGTTAAAAATTCCCTCGGAAAAAAATATCCCAAAAAACATCTGTTTGCAGCGATCAGCGAGTACACAAACCGCATCGCGTCATCTATGCGTCGCTTTTCTAATTAGGGTGACCAGAACCTTAAAAACGCGAAATTAGTACCGGTGTGACCGCTCGTCATGCAACGTACCCCTCCGTCATCAGTAGACAGTGGACGAAATGGTACAGCTCATCAGCAGCTGCAACTACAACAACAACTTTTGCAACCCCTGCAGCAAAAGCTTCCACAGCAAGACGGTGCGCAGCAACAGCTTCCGCAACAACAACAACAACCTATTCAAATTCCCTCGCCAGACATACAGTGGAGTTCCCATAGCGATACTGCACACGCAAACACAGGTAACTCTGTATCGTAAATTTCTTTGGTTGATACCCCTAGCAAATATATTGAAATCCCCGTAGGCCTTACCCCCATTCCTGACTCAAGTGAGACGAATAGCGGATTTTCTGAAATCGCTAATCGCATAACAAAGATCGCTACTCGCTCCATTAATACAGGTCAAAAGAGCAAAATGCCGACAGTGCAGACAGGAATCAACATTTACTTCGCAAAGCGAGTACTATCGTCCCCCCCTAATGGGAATAGGCATTCGGCAAAAATTCAAAAGACGAATCCCGTTAAACCATCTCTCGAGCTTGGGCCAAATCGATATGCGATTCTTGCTGAAGAAAATGATTCGGATCCCAAGCCGAAATCGCAAAAACCCCCACCTATCTACCTGCGTGAGCGAAACTCTAATTCGCTCATCAAAGATATAACTCAAAATATTGGTCCTAAGAATTTCCACGTGATTTCTAGTCTCAGGGGACAAGTACACGAAACAAAAATCCAAATTTACAGCGAATCCAATTATAGAAAAATTGTCAATCTCTTTGATAAACTCAAAAAGAGCTACTACACCTACCAGCTCAAAAGTTCCAAAGACCTCTCAGTCGTACTGAAAGGTATCGAGCCTTTCGTAGAATGCGACGAAATCAGAACTGCACTAAGCGATGAAGGCTTCCAAATAAAGTCCGTATTCAATATCCAGAATCAAAAAAAAATCCCACAACCCCTTTTTCGTGTGGAACTAGAGTTCGACTCAAAATTGCTCAAAAAAGGTGAACCCCACCCGATATACTCGCTCAGATATCTGCTACATCGCAAAATCACAATTGAAGTGCCTCACAAGCGCAGTGGACCGATTCAGTGTCATAACTGCCAATAATACGGCCACACAAAGTCTTACTGCACTCTTCCCAGCGTGTGCGTAATTCGTGGAGACCTGCACGAAACAGTTTCGTGCACAAAAACAAAAGAGGATTCCACTATTAAAAAATGTAGTAATTGCGGTGGCAATCACACTGCTAACTATAGAGGCTGTGCAGTCTATCAAAGCTTCATAAAAAAGACGGAAAATGTGACGCAAAAACATGAAACATGGAAAACCCAAAAATTTCCTCCGCTATCCTTCGCAAACCCACTTACAAAACAAGGCGTTTCCTACGGCAGTGCCTTAAAAAGCGGTCACTCTGCCACTGTGCACGCGCAACCTGCTCCTCCTAGTAGTAGCCTTGAACAAACTCTACAAATATTCATGCAAAATATGTCTCAATTTATGTATGGTATGCAAAATATGATGCAAGAAATGATAAAGAATCAAAGTCTTTTACTACAACATCTCATGTCTAAGCCATGAATGGTTTAAAAATATCATTCTGGAATGCAAACGGCCTGTGTCATCACAAACTAGAACTTCTCGAGTTCTTGAAAGAGTCCAGCATAGACGTTATGCTAATTTCTGAAACACATTTCACTGAAAAACACTTTTTCAATTTACCAGGATACAGACTCTATGACACAAAGCATCCAAGCGGAAACGCTAGAGGTGGAACCGCCATTCTCATTAAAAGTCGTATAAAACATTACGCTCTCCAGAATTATTGCACTGAATATATTCAAGCGACAAGTATTTCTCTCGATGAATACTTAAAAGGCCTAACATTAACAGCTATATACTGCCCGCCCAGACACAAAATATCTGAGCAACAATTCCAGACTTTTTTCCATTCTCTTGGACAAAAGTATCTCGTTGCCGGCGATTTCAACGCCAAACATACATATTGGGACTCTCGCCTTATATCGCCAAATGGCAGGCTCCTGTTGAACACTGTCAACAGACTCGGTCTTGACGTGATCTCTTCTGGCACGCCAACTTACTGGACAACTGACAGTCGCAAAACCCCCGATGTCATTGACTTTGCAGTCTTCAAAACTGTAAAAAGGAGCCAATTGTTTATTGAATCCTCTCTAGATCTCTCATCAGACCATACGCCTACTATTATCACAATAAAGTATGCGCCAAGTTCTGAGGCCAATCCACCAGATAAACTGACCAGCAAACTCACAAACTGGCTCAAATATCGAAAGTATATAAGCTCCCACATTATCCCTAATGTGTCACTAAAAACGAAAGTTGAAATACACACAGTAATTAGTAATTTCACACTCTTGCCTTCCCAAGCAGCTGCAGCGGCCACTCCCGCCCAAATCACAAAAAGGTCAACTCGCAGCTATGCAAAGTGTACTCCAAAGGACATAGAGCAGTTAATAAAAAATAAAAGGAAAATACGTCGCGATTGGCAAAACAACATATCCCAAATCTGGAAAAACAGCTTAATGATGTCTCTCGAATTCTAAAAAAGCAGCTTGAGAGGAAATCCGAAACAGAATTCCAGCTATTTGTTGAACATCTCGCACCCACAAAATCAACAAACTACTCGCTCTGGCGAGCTGCAAAAAATATGAAAAAACCAATACTGACAGAACCCCCTCTAAGGCTGCCAAATGGAAACTGGACCAGAAGCGATGCAGAAAAGGGTGCAGTTTTTGCCAACCACCTAAAAACCGTGTTCACCCCGAACACGACAGCTGGTGATATCCCAATACCAACATTAATCCCACATAATACCTCTTGTACAATCGCGATTAAAAAAAACGAACTTATGGAGGCAATAAACAAAAGCTTGGACCCGAAAAAAGCACCAGGACCGGACTTGATAAAAGAACTGCCAACAGTTGCAATAACCCACTTATTGCACATATTTAACGCGATTCTCGGAACATGTCACTACCCAGATGATTGGAAACTATCTCAAGTTACAATGATTCCCAAACCTGGAAAAGATCCCAGTAATGTCATACCGGCCTATAAGTTTGCTCTCTGTAATATCGAAACTATTCGAAAAACTTTTAATAAAATTGATTCTACCGAAAATTCTAGAAAAACAAGTGATTCCCGATCACCAGTTTGGCTTCCGCGAAAAGCATGGCACTATTGAGCAAGTGCACCGCATTGCGGACTCAATAAAAGGCACTTTCGAAAATAAACAGTATTGCTCCGCTGTTTTCCTCGATATCACCCAGGCCTTCGATAAAGTCAGGCACGAAGTACTTATTTACAAACTACAGCATATTCTTCCCGCTAATATGCACTGTCTACTCAAAAACTACCTCACGAATAGAAAATTTGTAGTAAAATACAAAAGCTTTGTCTCCCGAAAATACGAAATACTGGCCGGAGTACCACAAGGCAGTGTCCTCGCGCCCCTGCTATATATTCTCTATACTGTAGATATGCCCAAAAGTGATAGAACTCTCATATCATATCATAACTCTTTTGCTGATGACACTGCTATCATGTGCTCTCACTCAAACCCAGACATGGCATCTCTATACGTGCAAAAACACTTGGACACTCTAAGTAATTGGCTTCATCGATGGAAAATCAAGGTCAATGAATCCAAAAGCTGTCACTTAACCTTCACTCTAAGAAGGGGCTCGTGTCCTGCTCCAAATATAAACGGCCAAGTCGTCCCTGAAAGTTCCGAAACCAAGTATCTTGGAATGCATCTCGATCGCCGACTCACATGGCATAAACATATTGAATCTAAAATCACTCAGATCAAATTAAAGCAATTGGAACTAAATTGGCTAATCTCAAGGACATCAAAGCTAAATCTCACATACAAAGTCCAAATATACAAAAGTATAATAAAACCCATATGGACATATGGAATTGAACTCTGGGGCACTGCCTCTCCCTCGAACGAGGAAAAACTCCAGAGAGTCCAATCTAAAATCCTGAGACAAATTGCCAGAGCCCCTTGGTATATAAAAATACTAACAATTTTTTTGAGAAATTTTTGTCTTAAAAACGAAGAAAAACTTCTTAGAATTAAAGAACTTTTTACTAAATTCAAAGAAATATTCATGTTATGAAAGAAATAAGTATTAAATTTAAAGTCAAAATATATACTCATCTTAAGTAAAAGTGTTCCCTAATTTCAAAGCTATCATGACTTTAGTGCTGTTTCATTCCCCTTTTTTCTTTGGATTAAGGCATTTTTCCTTAACTGGAGTACACTTTTTTTTCAGTGTTGTTAGACCTAAGTTATTATTAGGTGATTCAATTGAATAAAATTACTATAAAAAAAAAGAAATTAAAAAAATATAAATCTCAACTAAAATTAAATTTGGGCGTGTTTCATTTATGCGGAGTTAAGTTGGTATAAATTTTTGATTTGGGAATGAAATTTTGTTTCAGTTAACCGAGTTTTTCAGTAAAGCGGGTTTCAGTAAAGCGAAATAATTTGTATGAAAAAGGGGAAAAATCATGGGGATTAAATTTTCGTTTCACTTAAGCGGGTTTTTCATTTAAACGGGTTTCACTTAAGCAGGCTCGACTGTACCGGACAAATAAACCAAAATGTCTAAATTCACTTAATTCGCGTAATTTTTGTGAAGTGACAAAATTAATCAAAAGTAAATTGGAAAAACCTCACCAAATTTCATGTTGCATGTGGTAGGCGTGGCTAAATCTTCCTTTTTCTAAAAAATTCGAACAGAAATCCAAATTTTCTCCTGCTGTGTTTTGTGTTGTTTTATTGTTGTTACAGATTCCACTTGTTGATTTTCCTCTGTTTGCGTTTATGGCTGCGCTGTTTCCCTCTGTTGTGTTCCACTTGTTTTTTTTCTTTAATATCACAGAAATTAATTTCATTTACGTTATTTTACTTATTTAATTTTTTTTATTATTTCAAATCAAAAAGCGGGCAAAGTAAAAGAGAAAATATGTTTGTATAGAATCGAATCAAAACGTCAAAAAACGAAAGCTTTTTTTCTTTTTGTTAAAAGGGTTGCTATTGTCCTCTTTTAGTACTATTTTGTATTAGTGAGAATATTATCAAAAATGTCACTTCTTTTCACTAATTTTTGAAATTAAATTATGTATTCATTTTTCCGGCAATAATTTTTTCGGCGATTAACGCGTAAAATCTTTAGATTTTCAATTTTGCGAGGAACGACAAAATCCAAATTTAAAATTTCCCGATTTGCTGTCAGTTAACAAATCTTTATAGCGAGAGGAAATAAAAGCTTTTTTTCCTTTGCTGTATTCCCCGCGATATTTATGAACTTTATCAAAAATTGCGCGTACTTTATCACCAAAAAAAATTAAATAAAAGCACGCACCTGCAATATGTTGCGTTGGGGTGGACTTCAAAAGATGTCCAACGAAATTTCGGAAGAATTTTGATCGATAAATATATCCGCTTCAAAAATGGGGTGGTTGGCTGTCAAAATCTTCAAAATTCGAAAAAATAAGAAAAAGCAAAAGGCTTTGCAGTATCGAAAATTCAGGTTTTATTAGTTTTAATTACTCCAAACTCCAGAGGTTGTCGATTCGAATTCCGGCTAAACTGAATTTGTGGAAAAATTCTTACAAATGTTTCTAAGGAAATTGGCAAATAAAAAAATTAAATAAGGTAAAAAAAAATAACATAAAAATATAAAAAGAGAAAAAAAAATTTGTTTGGCAATTTAAATAAATAAAAAAATTTTATATTTCCATATTTAATTTTAATATTTCCATATTTAATACAATTTTAAATACACGCATATTTGATTTAAATAAAAACAGCTTAGGAGCCCTATCAAATACGTTTATATTTGATTTAAATACGTTTTCATTTGATTTCACTGTTGTTTTCCCTCAGTGTAATTAGAATCGCTGATCAGCTTCGTGTTTTTCCACCTGGGTGTTTTTTTTTTTAAAAAATGTTTTTGGGTCAAATGGGTCTCTGAAATTAGCATTAAATCTATACAGAATGAATTGAAAATTGTTGTTGTTGTGGTGCGGCATTAGCACCATTTACTTGGTGTGGTTTTTTACATTTCGCGGAGCTCTCGGTTTCATTTGAAAGCTGAGTTCAATAGCTAACAAGAACTACAAACGGAACGGAAAAATTTCGAGAAACGATTTTGGCAGTCGATCTAGCAAAAGTCTCGAAAATCGACTTTCCAAAAAGTTCCCAGCTACTGGCACCCATTTACAATTCGCTTTAAAAAAATGTAAAATTAAGCATAAACACAAGGTCAAATATAGTTCCACCTTATCTTTGGTACTCTACTAAGTTGACAGATAATACACTGAATTGCAGCTATTAAGCTGGTACTAAGGTTTAGCAGGCACTAAATTTGACCAAGTTTATTAATTTTTATATGTTGTTTATTTTATGACCATTGCAATGACGCATTATGAAATTAATAAAGTGTGCTAATTAGAAATGTTGCCTCTTTCATTGTCTCAATCCTTTTTGGCATTGACATTGTCGTGGTCACTAATTAGCACTTTTTATTAATTTAGTAATGGCAATGACGTATTTAAGTTTTTATAAAAATTTGTCGAAATTATGGATGAAAAATAAAATATAAATGCGAAAATATGAATAAAAAATACAACAATTGAGAAAATATGGATGAAAAATAAAAATGTGGAAAATATGGATTTATGCCTGAAAATGTTAAAAACATGGATTTAAATGTTTTATATTAAAATAAATATAAAAATTAGCCCTGCTTTTAAATATATGTAACTTGTTTACGTTTTTGAATATTGGTAAACTTTTCTATTCATATTACAAACTATATATTTTGAATTACAAAATTGGGGCATTTAAGTGTTGGTACTTTTTCGACAGAATTGGTACTTTTAAATTTTTGTACAAAATGGAATAAGCAAATATCATCCCTGTTTCAAATTATAACAACTTTGTTATGTGTTCTTTATAAAAATTACCTTGATTGGCATAAAGTGAGCATTGTTCACGATATTCAGCGCAGGCTGTCAGATTCAGGAACAATTCTGTTGGTTACAGCAATTCGCGCTTAAGATTCAAATCTGAGCAATTTTGTAAAAAATCTTATTGCTTTAACCCATAGAATTATTTCTACATCCATTCAATAACATTCGATTAATCTAAATCTGTTATAGAAAAATTACACAAGTCGGTAACGAAAATTTCTTAACTTCTTATTTGAAATAAGTGAATAAAAGTTGTATAATGAGTAAGCGGCCATAAATAGAAAAAAATTACAATTTAAAGAAAATAAAGTGGAGTTGATTCTGCATTAAATACAGAAAATTGACAATCTTTACAGTAAGCTCCTCCACAACAAAAATGGTATTTTAAATTACAATTTTTTTAAACAGAGGAATAACTTCTTACAAAATGTATCGGAGATAAAACTAGAGAGTGGACTATTTTCGGCTATACCGAAGCTGAAATACCCCCACACAGTAGGAAGAAGTACCTCGAACATAAAATGTTTTCTCAAGACCCTATTTTGAGCCAATTATAGGTGGTTTTGGAGCCCGGACTATGTCCAAAATCCATTTCTAAAAATTTCCAATCAAATCCACAAAAAAAAAAAAAAAGACCCCATTTAGACCCTCTATATGTGGCTTCGGAACCTCGGACGTTTCTAAACATTTCCAATCGAATACAACCATAAAAAAGACTTGAAAAATGTTTACCTTTTTTTCGGTGTATGGGAGCCCCGCCCAGTTTTTATCCGATTTGGCTGATTCTCGAACTTGATCTCAGTATTCAAGAGAAAAACATGTACCCAAAGTTTCAAGTCGATATCTCCAAAACTGCGACCGCTATCGTGCGGACGGACAGACGGACAGACAGACGGACATCGCTAAATTGACTCCGGCGATGATGCTGATCAAGAATATATATACTTTTCCATACCGGACACGCCTCCTTATGGGTGTTACAAACGTTGTGACAAAGTGAGTATACCCTGCCACAGTGAGTGTGGGGGTATAAATATGAACATTCTTCGTTGACTGTTCACCTGATAAGACGAATTTTCTTTGCCATCCTCCTCTATCTGTAATAATTTTCTTCGAAACTATGTTACCAATGAAAAACCAACTTCCTCCAATCAGACTTCTTCCAATCCTAAACGTGGTAGAGTATTATCTCGATTAAGGTATCGTAGAATATATAATAACGTCCGTCTATATCTTGCCTACCTACATAATAAATCAGATACCACTTGTGTTGATGGTATTACTACAACTAGCGTCATGGTCTCAATTCATTCAGAAGGCCTTCCCACTAATTCGCTTGAATTGAGTCAATTATTTACTCGATTTCATGAAAGTTTAAATATCTCACCCCAAGAAGTTACAAACGACCCAACAACATTCGCCTCGGATATAAGCTCCAAACGTATTTCGCATCTTCAAAAATAGCCCTCTAACATTCATTCTCCCTCTATAAATCTTGATAGACCTTCTCCCCAGTTTGTATACTTATATTATCAAATCGAACCAAAATTGCATCCATATTTCTCAATTCACAAAAGCTTCCCTATGATATTTTTGCTCTCACTGAAACAAATCTTTCATCTGACTATAAAGATGCAGAATTATTTGCATCCGACTTTGTAGTGTTTCGCTACCATGGTCGGGACAAAGATGTAAATTCACAGGGTCGTGGTGTTCTTCTAGCAATAAAAAATCATTATGACCCTACTTTAGTAAAATCGTCGTAACTGTCGCAAAACGCTACCTATACATTTTTTGTTGTTAAATTCGTCCCTCAGAACCAATACACGGTTATCAATTGGCCCATGAGATACTATCGTAATTTTGGGTGGTTTCAACCTGCCTAATCTTGAATGGGCACCATTAGATGCTACATATTTCCTCGCTGAAAATCCATCCTCAAGTAAAGAAATCCTCTTTACTGACTGTCTGTATGACTCTGGATTCTTACAACTTAACGGAACCACTAACAACCTCGGCAGATTACTCGATCTGGTTTTTTCTTCTAACGTTGACAACTGCATAGTTTCAGAAAGCAGCCACCTCCTATCTACTTTAGACCGTTATCATCCACCGTTATCTCTTGTATTTTCCTACGATAACGATACCGAAAAGGTACCGACCGAACTCACATTCAGTTTTAATTTAATGATATTAGCCGCAATAATATCAATAATGCTCTTGAATTTTTCTACAGCGAAATCTATAAGTATTTGGGAACTGTGTACCATTTGTACCAAATAGAAGTTATTCATCATCCCCACCCTGGTATAACAAAGAATTGCGCTCACTGCGTAATACAATTGCAAACATGTTTGCTCAATTCTTTAGCCAGTCATTCGCCTGTCATAATTCAGGACCTGATACTGATTATTTTTCTTATATGTCCACATGTTCTCAAACTTCATTGTATTCGGTTAACATATCAATTACATCTCTACCGATGAAAAGATAGAAAAACTTAAGAATGAATACTCTCCTGGCCCTGATGGCCTTCCGCCGATTGTCTTGAAAAAATGTGCCGATGCCCTGGCAGCTCCCCTCTCCGCTCGCTTTCAGTGTTCTGTCACACAGGGAGTTTTCCCCTCAATGTGGAAGAATTCTTACATTACCCCTCTTCACAAGAAAGGATGCAAGAATGACATTCTAAATTATCGACCTATAGCTAAACTCTCTTGTATACCTAAATTATTCGAAAGCATTGTTTATGAAACTATGTTCTTCCATTGCAAAACTATTGTCTCCCCGGCTCAGCACGGATTTCTGAAAGGAAGATCGACCACCACAAACCTAACAGTATTCGTTTCTAGAACTCTTCGTGCTTTAGAAGACGGTAAAGAAGTCGATGTAATTGCTACCGATTTCAGCAAGGCTTTCGATACCATTTCGAATGAAATTATCTATCTAAAACTTAAAGTTTCCAACCCTGTTTTATCATGTGGATCAAATCTTATCTCGAAGAACGAAAATATATGGTTACTTTCAGATCTTCTATATCTGATTTAAATAGGTTTTCAACTTGGTGTACGAAAAATTTCCTAATGCTTAATGTCACCAAGTGCCAAACTATAACATATTCCCGTAAACGTCTTCCTCCACCTCCCAGAACGTACCTACTTTGCAACGAGCCTGTACCACTAGTGACAGAATTGAGTGACTTGGGCGTTATCTGTGACAGAGAACTTAATTTTCGCTCCCATATTGATAATATAGTAAAAAGAGCAAATTCTGCCTTGGGTTTTGTTTAGCATTGGTCCAAGGAATTCGCTAATCCATATGTTACGAAATCACTTTACTTTACCTTTGTTAGACCAATACTTGAATAAGCTAGCCAAGTTTGGTCTCCTTTTAGACCTACTCACTCCATGAGAATTGAGGCTATACAGCGCAGATTCATTCGTTTTGCCCTACGCGGTCTTCCCTGGGATGACCGTTTCCACTTGCCCCATTATGTTGATCACTTAAAATTAATAAATTTACCAACCCTGGAAAATCGTCGACAAACTGCCGATATACTCTTTATCGATCAACTTCTATCAGGTACCGTAAACTGTCCCGCGTTACTACAGTTGATCTCCCTTAATACTAACTCTCGTAACCTTAGATCTGGCCTTTATTTAATATTACCTTCCACCGCACTGATTATGGCTATAATGAACCAATGTCCAGAATATGTCCAATTACTTTGATTTACATTTAAACAAATATACTCTCAGAAATTCAATCCCTTATCTCCTAAATCCCAATCACCATTATATTTAATTTAGTTTTTTAAGTTTGTATTAGATCAGCACTGTTAGATATAAGTAGTTATATAAGCTTGTACTAAGCGTAAATAAGTAAACAATGAGTCCATAAACAATAAAGCACCTATAAATGCAAAAGTGTTTTTTTTTTGCTCCCCGCGCATTTTTGGAAAGGTGGGGGCTAAAAAATAATATCTGCAAAAAAAAAACTGGACTTAGAGGAAAAAGCCAGGCCGGCTGGACATTTGTTCTAAAAATTGACTAAAAAAAGATGTATAGCTTTATCTATTTGTAACTTTTAAAAAAGTAGCTTTAGGCGATTGGGCCTCATAAGCATGTTTTTGCAAAATGAAAGAACAATAATTTCTCCCATAAACATTTTTAACCTACGTGGAACCGTTCATGGTGTTTTAAGCGGTCAACCTCGAAATTTTTGAAAAGCGTTTTTTTTAAATTGATCTTATACTTATTTGGATAAAGATAAAATGTAGTGGTTACCGTCATTTAAGAGGGTATTGAATGTAGTTTATTTTAGCATTTAAAATTTTTGGAAAATATTGATTTTTAGAGAAAAGAGTGACTTTGTAAGAAAAAATATTAATTATCTTTATACCCCCACACTCACTGTGGCAAGGTATACTAACTTTGTCACAACGTTTGTAACGCCCATAAGGAGGTGTGTCCGGTATGGAAAAGTATATATATTCTTGATCAGTATCACCTCCTGAGTCGATTTAGCGATGTCCGTCTGTCTGTCCGTCCGTCTGTCCGTCTGTCCGTCCGCACGATAGCGGTCGCAGTTTTGGAGATATCGACTTGAAACTTTGGGTACATGTTTTTCTCGTGAATACTGAGATCAAGTTCGAGAATCAGCCAAATCGGACAAAAACTGGGCGTGGCTCCCATACACCGTAAAAAAAGGTAAAAATTTTTTATTGTTGTATTCGATTGGAAATGTTTAGAAACGTATTTTTGACATGGTCCGAGGTTCCGCAGCCACATATATAAGATTCTAAATGGGGTCTTGAGACCAATTTTTTTTTTGTGGATTTGATTGGAAATTTTAGCTTTTTTTTAGCTCCTGCAATCGTGTTTACAAGAAAAGAGGACGGACAGACGAATAGGGCTAAATCAACTCAGGAGGTGACGCTGATCAATAATATAAATACTTTTCCATACCGGACACTTCTCCTTCTTGGTGTTACAAACATCAGACCAAAGTGAAATCATGAGGTGTAGGGTATAAAAATTATTTTGCGTAATTACGATGAGTACAACAAAATTCGAAAGTATAAAAACTGTGTTCGTGAAATAAAGTTCTGTGATTCTTTGGACTTATTATTCGATACATCACATGTTAATGCAATTGAAATGTTAAAAAATGAAAACAAACTGCAAACGATAACTTTACTCAATGAGCATCGTAATTCAATGGTAGCATTACGTGCACGATTGATTTTAAAATACGACAATATAACCGAAGATCACTTTAAAAGCGATGATGCTTGCTCCGAAACAGAATGCTACGAAAGTGATGTGGATTTTGAGCCTGAGTCTGACGATTCTGTTTATGAGCCACCACAAAAAAATTATTAGAAAACCCGTATTAGAACCCAATTAAGAGATAGTTGATGCTGGCTTGGCTCAGACTTTAGATAGATACCAGATAAGTAACGCTGAAGCTGCAATAATACAATTTAGGATGTGATATCAAATTGTTGCACATTTCTCCAGAGCACATCCGAATGCAACGCCTCAAACAAAGAGAAAATATTTTCAACAGCATAAAAAAAGAATTTTCTGTAAATTCAGCATTCACCGTGCACTGGGATGGCAAAATATTAGAAGATTGTACAAGCGCAGACCAGCTAATATGCAACAGATAAGCCATTATTTTATCTTCCTGTGGAAATTCTAAAGTACTAGGAATTCCAAAAGTTACAAAACAAACAGGTGCTGCTGTTTACTTAGCTTTACTTGATTGGAATGTAGAGAAAAATGGAATGGCATGTGTTTCGATACAATAGCAAGCAATACCAGCTAGAACTAGAACAGAAACTAAACAGGCAACTGTTGCATTTTGCATGTCGTCATCATGTAATGGAATTGTTGTCTGGAGCTGCATTCAAGGCAACTGTAGAGCCAAAAACGTCCATTCCTATTTACCTATTCTAATATACCCTAACTTTTTTCAACAGTTGCTACTATCGAAGTCTAGTTTTTTTTTTGCAGATGTTATTTTTTAGCCCACACTTTTCCGAAAATGCGCGGGGAGCGAAAAAAAAAAACACTTTGCAATTCCCATATAGCTCATGGGCTAGGGTTACCAGATTCTCTTGAGTAAAAAGAGTACAGAGTTGCAGGGGGTCCCAAACTCCTCGGTTTTACACCATATATTTTTTATAAGGCAAAACAAAATTAGAAAAAAATTCTTCAAACAAATTTTAGAATCCAACCTTTGTTAAAATTAAATGAAAAAAATTTTTTCAAAAATATAAAAAAAGAAATGTTTTTAGTATTTGCATGAGTAACAAAATACAATAATTTATGCTCAAAGTTTGGGCATAAGTACTAAAAAAATCCATTTAAAATTTTGTAAAACTCACCAAGTACCAACGTATACGCTGATTCAATATTAAAATTTACTACTTAGGTTTCTTTAGGCATTAATGAATTTAAATTTGAAACTCCAAAGGGTCTAGCTGACAAACAAATTAAACTGATAAAAGATATAACACAAAATTTTAGAGTCTGGGTGCGAATGTTCCGATCCTTCTTCAAGAAATTGAAAAATTTAGATACATATTTGAATTGATTTCGATAAAGATTGTTTTTAATATTGCGGTTAAAAAGTGATAGGTTTCATACTTAACTTTTTGTTTTAATCCTAGCATTAAGGAATTAGTGTAACTTTTTGAATGCAATGTGACGAAAGAAGCTTCAAGCTAATAAACATAATATTTGAAGTTTTTTATTTTAATTCTAGCGAATAATAAAAATTGGTAACATTACTGAGCCGATATATTCAGTTGTTATATGGTAAAGTCACAGAAATAAGAAAAAGAGTACTTAATAGTACTTTCGGGAAAAAAGTGAGAGTAAAAAAGAGGAGGGCCTAAAAAAGAGTACTGTACTCTTTAAAAGAGTACGTCTGGTAACCCTATCAGGGGTGATCTAATAAACAATTCGGATAAAGTAATTTTAGTGAGAAAAATTCAAAATTTTGTATTGACTTTTACTATATAATCTGTTTAAAAAAACAGGTTGAAGACTATGTTGAAGGCAGTATCGAGGAAAAAGATGCAAATATGTCATTTTCAACTTAAAAAAGAGTAAAACAATACCAAGAGCGTTCATTGGCATTGGGCTAATTATCTATTGAAGCTAACATTTTCTCAGCATCAAACTGTAACGATATAATGAACCACTTTGCACCATTAATGGCTAGGAAGGAGGTGTTTAAGTAATTTATAAAATGTAAAATGAGTTTAAAATAATTATACTTACTTAAAAATTATTTTGAATTTTTGGAGGAGGGCGCTGAACTTGCGCCTACAGCGCAAAGATACCTATATCTTTAAGTGTATAAAACCTTGTAGATACATTTTACACACAAATTGGATTTGACAACTTAATGGCTCATATACTAGTCACTACCTTACTTATATTTTCAGCTTGTTGACAGATCGGTGCCAATATTTGATAGACAATTTTACTCCGATACAATTAATGAAGATATGGAAATATTTTCCGCCCTCTCCATAGCCATTCAAGCAGAGAGTCCCCTAAAAAGAAAATTAATTTACACAATATCTAAGGGAAATACTGACGAATTGTTTGAAATTGATTATAGAACAGGTAAGTCTAAATTTAAAGAATTGAGTAAGTTTCAGTCGGGCCAAGCCGACGTATATATATCTTACACCTACCGGGCTCATATTGGATCCGCCATCTTGAATTTGAAATTCCGACGTCAAATTCGAAATCAGAAACCTCAAAAACCCCTAGATACCAAGTTTGGAACTATTTAAGCGGAATATACGATTTTCAATATGATGTATGAGAGGTAGGCGTGTCAGTTGACCCCAAATTTTGGGATTCCTTTTAATTTGGGGAATGATTGGACGGTATTGAAAATGGGCAACATCGGATAAGAGCCACGCCTACCTCCCATACATAATGGCCGCCAATTTTATATTATTTTCGTTTATCTTGAGAAATACTGAACCGATTTCGATGCGGAATTGGACCGGAACAAAATGGAATTGGAACGACATTTTTAAATGGATCAGGAAACTAAGATTATCGATAAATATTCGAAAATGATCGATAAAATACTGATAAATTATCGAAAAATTGTCGATAAAAAATAGAAAAATTATCGATAAAAAACCAATAAATTATCGAAAAAATATCAATAAAAAATAGATAAAAAATCTATAAATTATCGATAAAAAATCAATAAATTATCGACAGAAAATCAATAAATTATCGATAAAAAAAATTAATCGAAAAACTATCGATGATAAATCGATAAATTATCGAAAAATTATCGATAAAAATTGATAAATTATCGATAAAATATCAATAAAATACCGATTTTCGATAAAATTACTAACATATGGTCTCTGACTGTATCGTACTCGCATGTGCAGGGTATTATAGCTTCGGTCAGACCGAAGATAATTCTCTTACTAGCTTGGTTGGATTTTGCCTAAAAGGGAAAAAGATACTATTTTTATCCATCTAAAGAAAAAAGGGAATTTGTTTACTTCCATTCTTTTATATGACACCCTCAGGTTGAAAAAACCCTGAACAAAATGTGTTTGCGAAAAAGCCGTGGAAAAAATTTTGCATGAAGAAGCCGTGCAAAGTGAACGAGAACGAATTTTGGTGCAAGAAAGCTTAGTTTGAAAAACTGATGGAGCGGCCATCAGACTTTTACGCTAAAAAGCTTTTTATTAATTTTCGGTGAAAAATTTTGTTATGCACATTTTTTTTTCAAAAAGCACTTTTCATAAGAATTTTGTACAAAACATTATTTTGAAGAAATTTTGAGCTAAATATTTGTTTATAATTTTAAGGCTTAATTTTATTTCGAAGCATATTTAAAATTTAGATATATTAATATTATCGCTTTTGTGAAAAATGGAAACTCAAGTTTGTTAGCTGCAAGTTGTTTTGTATTGTTCGCAGTGAATTTGGGTACACATTTTTAAATTTTGGTTTTTGGGTTTTCTTAGTTTGTAGGAGTTTGTAATTTGTGCAATGTTCGTTATTTATGTACACTAGGTGACAAAATTTAAAAACAAAAATTCTTTCAATAAAATTTTAATTTAAAAGAATTTGTGTTCTTCAATAAAATTTGTCAAATAATTTTCGTGAACATTTATTTGGTTTTTTATTTTCTACATTTTTGGGAACATAGCATGTGTGTTTTAATTTTTAAACTTCCTGCAAATAGCATTTCATGTGATCACAACCATTTAACAATAAATTGTGAATTATTGAAGTTTTGTGTATACATAAAATACTCCAAAATACTTTCTTCTCTGGTTTTACTACGCGCATAGAAACCCTTTCAGTTGTGCGTATTAAAACAAAAGGAAAAAACCAAATACGCGTGGCTGAAAGAAAACAACAACAATAAACGCACAAGTGTCCATGTCACACATTCCTTCGCTTATCCCAAAAAAAAAGAAATTGCTTGTTTATGGTTTACATTCCTCCAGTCGATGGTCCATGTTGGCGCAGCGAATGACCGTGAGATATTTCAGAATGAAACATGTCTAAAAACCACCCTTATTTTTGTGCGCAATTAGGAGGTACTTTCTTCTGCGGCGCGACTTGATCTCTGCGACAATGTCGCGTGCGTGCGTAGACGACCTGTTTGCATGTAGAACAGACAAGTGGGCTCAAATTTTCTTGCTGCGTGGGAATTTGCGTGTGTGTTTTGTTGCCTAAGAAATTCTTTCTTTGCGATGATTTTTTAAGTTGTTTTGGGTTAGTCGCGCATATGCAGTAAAGGAACGAAAGTGCGACTTAAAGGATGCGTTGGACTAGTTGCGATTTGCATGTGCGACAAATTTTATGAGTTGTTCGTTTGCAGCATGAATTTTCGATGAATAGTTGTAATGCAAATTGTTGGAATCTCATTGCCTGTATTGAATTTAAAATATTTAAAGCAGTAAACAGCCAAATCCAAAATTTAAATTGAAATCAACATTTTTTTATGTGTATATCACATATTTAACCACAATAGTGTTTTTATTTAGCAAAAACTTTAACGATATGTAACATAATTTGCTTAAGTTCATATTAGCAACAAATAAAAAATTCAAGAAAACTAAAAAAATTCAACAAAACTTAACATCATAAATTGATAATAATATTAAAAAAAGATAAAAATCAAGATCAAGTCGCACCGCACAAAAATAAGGGTGGTTTTCAGACTCCACACATTTTTAGTTCGCGCATTGTTTTCCTTCTGAAATTCGCTGCGCCAGCATTGACCATCGACTGGAAGAATGTAAACCATACACAAGCAATTTCTTTTTTTGTGGGATAAGCGAAGAAATGTGTGACATGGACACTTGTGCGTTTATTGTTGTTGTTTTCTTTCAGCCACGCGTATTTGTATGTTCCCAAAAATGTAGAAAATAAAAAACCAAATAAATGTTCACGAAAATTATTTGACAAATTTTATTGAAGAACACAAATTCTTTTAAATTAAAATTTTATTGAAAGAATTTTTGTTTTTAAATTTTGTCACCTAGTGTACATAAATAACGAACATTGCACAAATTACAAACTCCTACAAACTAAGAAAACCCAAAAACCAAAATTTAAAAATTTGTACCCAAATTCACTGCGAACAATACAAAACAACTTGCAGCTAACAAACTTGCGTTGCCATTTTTCACAAAAGCGATAATATTAATATATCTAAATTTTAAATATGCTTCGAAATAAAATTAAGCCTTAAAATTATAAACAAATATTTAGCTCAAAATTTCTTCAAAATAATGTTTTGTACAAAATTCTTATGAAAAGTGCTTTTTGGAAAAAAATCTGCATAGCAAAATTTTTCACCGAAAATTAATAAAAAGCTTTTTAGCGTAAAAGTCTGATGGCCGCTCCATCAGTTTTTCAAACTAAGCTTTCTTGCACCAAAATTCGTTCTCATTCACTTTGCACGGCTTCTTCATGCAAAATTTTTTCCACGGCTTTTTCGCAAACACATTTTGTTCAGGGTTTTTTCAATCTGAGGGTGTCATATATATTGTACCGTCGCAAAGGTTGGGGTCAGGATTCGTCGGATGTCCCGGGCTTCGTACACAGAAATAAATTTATAATTTACAGAGATTATAATAAAACAGAGACTTTATTCAATAAGAGCTCAAATAAGAATTACAAATTTGCGATGCGTAGTGCGATTTATTTTATTATTTATACAGTTTAAGAAATGAGATTAGTTTGATTAATTAAATGAAATGGGGAAAAATATAATTTTTAATTAGTTGAGATTTCCTAATTTCTAAAAGGGTGACTGGAGAGGAAGTTAATTGCCGGTACAGGCGGTTGCCCCCCTGCCACCATTTTGGTCCTTTTCCAATTTTCCTAACCTCAAAAAAGAGTGACTGAAGAAGAAGTTAACTGCCGGTACAGGCGGCTGCTTCCCTGCCACAATTTTTGTCCTGTCCCAGATTTCCTAACATCAAAAAAAGAGACTGGAGAAGAAGTTAACTGCCGATACAGGTGGCTGCTTCCCTGTCACCATTTTTGTCCCATTCCCGATATCCTATAACCCAGAGCAGTATGACTGGCAAGAAGTGATATGCCGGTACAGGCGGCTGCTTCCCTGCCATACTTCTGGTCTACCTAAATAATAAATAAATAATATAGTACCGACGACACTCACCTGATTTCGGAATATATCGCAATAGGCCGAAATCAGGTCGAGTGCGCTCTTTTTATAAAGCCGAGAAATCACCAATTCCTGTTGGTGCATTGTTGCTCATATTTTGTCGTTTCATGTGGTGTATTGTAGCACATGATTTTCGTAGCTTACTATAGTGCATCTATCGTTGTCCTTTTCTCCTCCATCCAATTCCAGGCCACCAACGTACCTAGTCGTTCGTCGTTTGGCTATTGCCAATGATACGGTGACCAGGTGTCTCCTTTCAATTCACCAATGAATTTGGTGACCCGGGTGCCACTGTTCGCCCCTTTTAGCAAACTTAAATCTAACATTTGGTTTCGTATTCATTTGTTTATTAAATTCAAATTATTTCATAAATAAAACTTAAATAAATGGTAGGATTTGGCGACAATAGTTTGTCGCTGTAGGAATGTGACGTCACCATATTTTTGGGGTCGCCACACCCCAATACTTCCTCGGACAAAAACGGACTACCTCCGTCCCATTTCGGCCGAGCGTGATCAGGTAGTCACCCTCGTTGCGTAGAACTCGGAATCGACTTCGTTGCCCCGTGATCTTCCGGGCCCTAGCCTGTAGTATCCGGCGCATCACCGCCGGACTGAGTGCGAATCCGTCCCCAATGGGCTGTTCCTCGCTCTGTGAGGGTGTTGTTGCTAGTGCTGGTGTGTGGGGTGCTGCTGGGTGGTTGGGTGATGGGGTGTGTGTCAGTTGTGCGGGTGAGGAGATGCTGGGGCATGACCATGCCATCAACCCACCGGGAGTCGGAATCTCCAACCAGCCTTCGTTCGCCTCATCGTAGTGCATCGTCAGATATGGTGTGCCATCGGGTGAAACATCCACCATTGCACCGATGTCTTGTTCATCTATGGGTATGCCATCGGCGGGCATGGGCAGGAGGTACCCCAGAGCGATGGCACTGGTGTTTGACGTGTGGTCTTCTTCCTCGTTGGGCATGGGCCCCCCAGGCTCGCTTGCGTTGTGGCTGCCCATGTCTTCTTTGGGTGCACATGTTGCGTTCGTGGTTGGCGACCTTGTTTGGCCACTCGTGCTGGCCGCTGATGGCGCGGAGTGTGGGCGCTTGTCGTCTTCCTCATTTGTGCTGCTGTCCGTCACCAGGAAACTGCTCATCACCTCGGTTTGGCTGCGTTGCTCTTCCGTCAAAACGTCGTTCCATAGATGAGCGAGACCGGCGTCGATCAGGATGTCGAATTGTAATGCCTCGCCTGGTCCTGGGCGGCTTTCTCCATACTCCTATGCACTATGTCGACTACCTCTCGGAGTTTGTCGGCGCGTTCCACTGGCGTCTGTGTCATCTGTCCAGTGCCCACTGTAGTTTCATCGTAGAGGGACTTGGGTAGTTGCGGTTCACGGCCTAGGACCCTGTAACCTGTCGTCTCGGACACTCCTGTGTTCATCGCCAGCGTGATTTCTGGCAGGAATTCGTCCCACCGCCTTTGATTATTCGTCGACAGTTGTGCCACCATCGTTTTGATGGTTCGATTCGACCGCTCCGTGGCATTCTCCTGCGGCGTGTAGGGTGCCGTGAACTGGTGCCTAACTCCAAGTTCCCTTCCTATATTGAATCGTATACCTGTATTGCTGCAGCTCCAGCGCCCAGCGGGCGATCCTCAGCGAGCTCCCATTTCCACCGACGACTCTTCTTCAGCAACGCAGTCAATGGCTGGACCACTTTGAAAAAATCTGGCACAAATCTCCGATACCAGGACGCGATTCCCAGGCATCTGCGCAGCTTTCTCAAGTTTGTAGGCGGCTTCAGCTCAGCTGTATTCCGTCCGGCGTAACGATGTGACCTAAATATCGTATTTCCTGCTTAAAGAACTCACATTTTTCGACATTGATTTTTAAATTTGCCGCACGCAATCGTCTGAAGTCCTCAAGCATGTTGGTCATATGCTCCTCCAGTGTCGCTCCCGTGACAATAATGTCATCAAGATACGCAAATGCATGCGGCTTCATCTCCGGCCCGATGACTCCGTCCAGGGCGCGCTGAAATGTCGCTGGTGCTGAATGAAGGCCGAATGGCATTACGCACCATTGATACAGTCCTCTTCCTGGCACGGTAAACGCCGTGTATTGCTTGCTTCCAGGCTCCATTGGCACCTGCCAATATCCGTTCTTCAGATCCAGTGTGCTAATGACCTTCTAATTTCATAGTCGGTCCAGGATGTGTTGAATGCGTGGTAGCGGATATGCATCCGGCACTGATTTGGCGTTCAACTGCCTGTAGTCCATACACAGACGCCACTTTCCATTTTTCTTTCGCACCAGTACGATCGGGGCGCTATGTGGGCTCCTCGCTGGCTCAATACATCCTTGTTGGATGAGCTCGTCGATCTGCTCGTTGATGATGCCCATCATCGCAGGATTCGTGGGGTAGTACCTTTGTTTGATCGGCATGTCATCCCTCATGATGATGCCGTGGCTACCAATGGTCGTGTTTCCTCACAATTCTTCAAACGGCGGCAGCTCCTCTTCCGGAAACCTATCTATTAACAATTGCTCCCTCTTTTTGTCACACATTACCTGGAGTCTTACTTCACCCTGGGTATCCTGCTCCTTCTGAGTTTGTCCGGCTTGTATACTGCCTTCCATATTCCGATTTTGCACAGACCGTGAACTGCTTCCTATATTTATATTTTTCGTAGACTGTGAACTGCATGCCAGCTTTCCATTTTGCGCAGGCTGTGAACTGCATACCAGATTTCCATTTTGCGCAGGCTGTGAACTGCATCCCAAGATTCCATTTTGCGCAGGCTGTGACCTGTATTCCAAATTCCAGTTTTGAGCAGGCTGTTAACTGCATCTTCTTTTTCCATTTTGCGCAGAGTGTGAACTGCATCCCAAATTCTAGTTTTGCGCAGGCTGTGAACTGCATTCTAGATTTCCATTTTGCGCAGGCTGTAAACTGCATCCTGTCTTTCCATATCGCGCAGGCTGTGAACTGCATCCTCTCTGATTCCGATTTTCTGCAGACCGTGAACTGCCTCCCAGTTTTCCATTTCGTGCAGACTGTGAACTGCGTGCCATCTGATTCCGATTTTGCGCAGACCGTGAACTGCTTCTTCTCCTTCTATGTACCCCTTGCTTGGGTTTGGCGCCTCTCAGAGTGCTGTCGTCGGCCAGTCGCCTGTTCTCCTCTTGTTCCAAAAGTTTTCCATCAGCATCCCTAATCTGTGAGTGCATTCTTACCGTGTGGGTTCCGAGAGTCATTGTAGCGTGGATATGTCCCAAAAAGTCCAACCGGAGGATAAGCGGATCCGTTGAGGTGTGCAACACCAATACCGTCATCTTCTTTGATCTGCCTCCCAGAGCTTCGGTGACTGTAGTCAATGATCCATCCGCTAGCCGTATGTCGTGTTTGATGTTAATTGTGTTGAACGGTGTCTAAAACTGCATTGCATAATCGCGGCTAATGAAGCACCGTGTGGCCCCTGTGTCGATCGTTGCTGTTGCCTCCACACCATCAAGGGTAACTAATGCAGAGATTCGACGTCCATCAAAATCTAAAGTTCGCGTTACGGGAGGGGTTCGATAGTCGGAGCGCCTGCCGCCCCTCGCTCTCTGCCGGTTCCGCCTGTCTTCTGCAACATTTAAATGTGCGCACGCCTCGTCGGCCGCACTCCCAGCAGTGTAGCATCAGGTTACACTCGTTCGGGAAATGTCCTTCCTCTCCACATCTATGGCAAGTTAGTCGTGACGGTCTCGGCGCACCGGCTGTTTCTGCAAGCTGGTGTCGTTCCTCTGGTACTCGCATCGGGGTGCTCCGGGATGCATTGGTGTCCTCCTGCAGTCCCTCTAAATCTTGCGCCAAAGCCAGCAGCTCTTCCAACGTGGTGAAATCTCTGCGTTTTACATACCATCGATAATCCACGTGACTGTTCCTATAGATTCTACTTAGTTTCTCCTTGTCCCCATAATTGGCGTGCCTCATCATATCCTGCAAGGTAATGATGTAATCTTTGAAGTCCTCGCGCGGCTTCTGCACTCGCTGGCGGATGGCGTCATCTAGCTGCTCGAAGTAGCGTCCTGGCAGGAAAAACGACAGGAAGCTGCACTTGTAGGATTCCCACGTTGTCCACTGGCGGTTCTTGTTCCTAAACCATTTGAGCGCCTTCTCCCTCAACAGCTCCGACATCATTCGTGGCATCTCATCCTTACCGACGTTGTATGCGGTCTCTAGTTCCTCCATCCGCTCGATAAATGCGATGGGGTCGGGTCCGCCATTAAAGCGCACTGTCCACTTCCTCACTTGTTCGATAATAGTGAGACGTGGCGGTTTCTAATTCAACCAGGCGCTCCATATGTTGCCTGTTGGCTCCTTCCTCCTTCACGAAAGCGACAAACCTTTTCCTCATCTCCTCGACGCTGCCGCTGCCGCTGCCGCTGCCGTCGAAACCGAACTCCTGGGCGTATGTGCGTAGCTCATCGCGTCGCAGGTAGTTTATCCAGATCGTTTTCACCATTCTGCGTTCTCTTACTCGACGTTCAATTTGTAAGTCCAATCGTTGCTGTTTAAGTTGCTAAATCTGCTGCCTCCTGGTGGTGGCTTCTTATTTGATTATTGGGTGGTGGTTGTTTTTCGTCTTCTTCTGTTTATAGTCCCTGCTCGGGCACCATCTGCAACGTCGCAAAGGCTGGGGTAAGGACTCGTCGGATGTCCAGGGCTTCGTACACAGAAATAAATTTATAATTTAAAGAGATTATAATTAAACAGAGACTTTATTCAATAAGAGCTCAAATAAGAATTACAAATTTCGATTGGAATTGATTTGGAGAACAGTGGCGTTGGTCGTCGATGCTTTGTCGTTATAGCGGATCGGCGACGTTGGCAAGTTGTTGGGCGACGACGTAGATATGTGACGATGGTTGATGGTATCGTAGGCGTTGCGATGCGTAGTGCGATTTCGAAAGGAATAGGCGGGAGAGTGCGAGCGTAGACGTAGCAGGGCTTGAACGTGGGTGTAGCGAGCATGAACGGCAGACCAAAATGTTTGCGCAATACCACACAATGGCGTCAGTGGTTCAAAAATCCTTTTGTCCTTCGAGGACCTTCGTATTGTTCATAAATTTCGTTGACCTCGATAGTTTCACCAAATTATCTTCCAAAAATCCTTCACTGCTCTTCACACGTTTGCCTCCACGCTGATAGTCTCGCAAGTGGCCTGATTTCGGAATATATCGCAATAGCCTTTAGTACAATTTTTAATATAAAATGGATAAATGGGTACAATAGAAAAACGAGGAACGGAAACAATTTATTTTATTATTTATATAGTTTAAGCAATGAGATTAGTTTGATTAATTAAATGAAATGGGGAAAAATATAATTTTTAATTAGTTGACTGTAAGGAGAAGTTAAAATTTTATAAAGAGAGAATTTAATTATTGATGGCTGAAAGAAAAGTTAATTTAATACCATGAATTTATATAGCAAAAGGTCCATTTAAATTTATATAGTTTTAACAAAAATTGAGGACTGAGGAGAAGTTAAGTGCCAGTACAGGCGGCTACCACCATGCCCTCCTTTCTGTGTTCATTCAGATTCCCTTATTACAAAAAGTGTGACTTGAGAGGAAGTTAAATGCCGGTACAGGCGGCAACCTTCCCTGCCACCATTTTTGTCCTGATATCCTGTAACCCAGAGTAGTATGACTGCCAAGAAGTTAATTGCCGGTACAGGCGGCTGCTTCCCTGCCATACTTCTGGTCTACCTAAATAATAAATAAATAATATAGTACCAACGACACTCACCTGATTTCGGAATATATCGCAATAGGCCGAAATCAGGTCGAGTGAGCTCTTTTTATAGAGCCGAGAAATCACCAATTCCTGTTGGTGCATTGTTGCTCATATTTTGTCGTTTCATGTGGTGTATTGTAGCACATGATTTTCGTAGCTTACTATCGTGCATCTATCGTTGTCCTTTTCTCCTCCATTCAATTCCAGGCCACCAACGTACCTAGTCGTTCGTCGTTTGGCTATTGCCAATGATACGGTGACCAGATGCCTCCTTTAAATTCACCAATCAACGTGGTGACCCGCGTGTCACTGTTCGCCCCATTTAGCCAACTTAAATCTAACATTTGGGTTCGTATTCATTTGTTTATTAAATTCAAATTATTTCATAAATAAAACCTAAATAAATTGTAGGATTTGGCGACAATAGTTTGTTGCTGTAGGAATGTGACGTCACCATATTTTTGTGGTCGTCACAATATTTATACTCATATAAAATGTTGTTTTTATGAATGATGCTTTTTTCTACAAAGAATCTTTTAATAATTTTTAATCTACAGTTTTTCCTATAAATCCGATTTTGTGAACTCGCATCTGATTTTCTCATACAAAAATTCATTCATGAAAAGCTACAAAATTAAAGATTATTTTCATCTAAAACTTACTCACTTAAGTTTCAGTCGGGCAAGCAGACTTATATATACCCTACACCTACTGGGCCATATTGGATCCGCCATCTTGAATTTTGAAAATGCGTCATCGAATTCTATATCAGCTACCCCAAAAAACCCCCTATACAATATTTCATACTGTTTTGATGAAATCTTAAAATTTCGGCCGCCATATTTTTTCCGCCATCTTGAATTGTAAAAATGCCGAACCCCCCTACTACTTTGTTCATAATATCATTGTAGATTCTTAAGTCGCCAAAAACTCTTAATTTTAAGTCGAAATTGCGGAAATTAATTTAAAGGTAATTTATTTTCTGCTTTTTATTCGGTTAAAGGGTTATATTTTAAAAAACTGTTTTTTTACTCTTTTCTTATTTTCCTCTTTTTTTTCTCCCCCCTATTTCTCCCCTTTTCTCCCCTTTTTCCCCTTTTTCACTCTTTTTCCTAAATGCGAGCCTAAGTACAAAATTTCAGCCCTGTAGCTTAAAGAATACCAAAGTTAGAACTTTAAATTGGCTCCATCGCGCTCCCCTTTGTTCCCCACACCCCACTTTCCAAAGGGTATAAAATTGAAGTTTGTCAAAAAGAACCCACCTACCACATTTTGGGGTCCTTGAAGGAATGGACCCCAAAATTTAATAGAATGCTTTGTCAACCGATTTCTATCTGTGTACCGAATTTCAGCTCTCTAGCTTATGTGGAAGTGTATATATATATATATATATATACATATACTAGTTCAATACCCCGGCGTTGCTCGGACTTATTTCTAAAGCAGTGAAAGTACCTTAGGAATATTAACTCCGGCCACCGAGAGAAACGATCCACACACGTCAAACAGTATTGATAACCATCTGACGGTGGTAGAGGTCCAACTAAATCAACATTGACATGATCAAATCGCTGCTCAGGCAAAGGATATACTCCGAGTGGTTTGTTACAATGTCGAGTTACTTTGGATTTTTGACAATGTATACAACTACGAGACCAATTTGTAATATCTTTGTTAAATTCTGGCCAAACGAATTTATCTTTGATTAATTTAAGTGTTGCTCTTGTTCCTGGATGTGCCAAATCATGAAAATTTTTAAAAATTTGTCTACGCAAAGATTTTGGAACAAAAGGTCTTGGTTTTCCTGTGGATATATCGCACCATATTTCGACTTCGGGCATCCCAAATTTAACTTTTTCCAAAATTAATGAAGATTTTCTATTTCCAATAAAAGATTGTATTTCCATATCATTATCTTGAAACTTGACAATATCCAACAGAAATTCACTTGAGATTTCGATAGTTTCTATTCTTGATAAAAAATCTGCCACGACATTATCTTTCCCTTTTATGTGCTCGATGTCAGTACTAAATTGTGCAATAAAATCCAGGTATCTGAACTGCTTCGGCGAACAACTATAAATTTTTTTCTTAAATGCAAAAGTTATTGGCTTGTGATCAGTATATATAGTAAATTCGCGACCTTCTATCATGTAACGAAAATGTTTTATCGATTCGTAAACAGCCAGAAGTTCTCTATCATATTTTTTTTTTTTTTTTTTTATAGTAATTTTATTCAATTGAATCACCTAATAATAACTTAGGTCTAACAATGATTTTTCAAAAATTCAGAAATTCAGCTTATTTTTATAATATTCAGATTAAAACTATTTGCCCTATATCCATTGATTCTCTATCATATGCACTATATTTCTGTTGTGCTGGCGACAAAGTCTTAGAGAAAAAACTTAAAGGTTGCCACGAGTTATTAGTATGTTGTTGTATTACGCCGGCAATTGAATTATTTGAAGCGTCAACAAACATTCCAATTTTACAATCTTTCGCCGGATGAGCGATAAGTGCGCAATTAACAATAGCGTTTTTAATGTCTTCGAAGGCTTTTACTTGGTATTCATTCCATTTTAGCTTCTTGTACTTTGACGGAGAACCACGTTGAAAAATATTTAATGGCTCCTGAAGATCTGCTATTTTAGGTATTGAGAATCGATAGAAATTGACCATTCCTAGGAATCGCTTAAGTTCGTGGATATTGTTTGGTTTTTTGTAGTTGGAAATGATATCAACTTTTTTAGGAGATGGTCTTATTCCTTCGCTGTTCACCACAAATCCTAGAAACTCCAGTTCAGATTTACCAAATTCACATTTGTCGGGATTTATTGTTACGCCATGCTTCTTTAGGCGTTCAAAAATTTTTTTGCAAGTGTTTCCTGTGTTCATCTTCGTTTCTTGAGTAAATTAAGAAATCATCGATGTAAGTATAAACGAAATCCAATCCGTGAGTTATCTCATCCACAAAACGTTGGATTCTGTTGTATTCAAATAGACCAAATGGTGTTATTATGGCCGTCTTCTGAATATCGCTCGGTTTCATTCGAATTTGATGATATGCTTTTACGATGAGAGCTAAAGTCTTTAATATTTGGTAAGGAATAGCGATCTGGTACCGTAATAGCATTTAAGAATCTATAATCGCCACAAGGTCGCCATTGACCATTGGATTTTCGTACCATATGAAGTGGGCTTGCCCAATTGCTTTTTGATCTTTGAATTATTCCTTGCTTTAGAAGAGATTCGAATTCATTTTTAGCAGCTTCTATCTTGATATGATCCAATCTTTGAACTTTGCAGTGAACGGGGGGTCCTTTTGTGATAATTTCATGTTCCACTGACATCTCATGACGTGAGTTAAATAAAGTGGTTGAAGTTATTTCAGGATATGGTGATAAAATATCAAAATATGGTGTTTGAACATTCACCACTTTGATAAATAAGTTATCCGTGTTAAGCGTTATTGAACCAACCGACTTTTTGATGTTTTGACTGTCATGTAAACAATTTTGTTTGATATCCACAATAAGACCAAAGTGTTCCAGGAAATCTGCACCAATAATGGCTTTATTCACATCAGCACTTATAAAGTTCCATTCGAAGAGATCAGTTTTAAATCCAAGGTTAATTTTAACTGTGATATTGCCAAATGTTTTTGTTTGTGTGCCATTTGCAGCATATAAAGTTTGAGTCATCGGTTTGTTTTTATTATAAATAGAATTTGGTAGAACAGAGATTTCAGCGCCAGTGTCAATTAAGAATGAAATTTTAGAAAGCGGATCAAAAATGTGGAGTCGGCGACAATGTATGCTCTGAATATCGTCACTCCCCTCTAACGATGGGCAGAGTTGTTTTTTGCAATAAATTCATCTTGAAATTTGCATGGCATTGTACATTTTAAAGCATCATCACCAAATTTGCGATGATAAAAGCAAATTGTTTCATGTCCTGCATTCGTCTTATTTGTATTCTTGAATATGTTTGATTGGTTTCGATTTTTGGAATGAAAGTTTTTACTCACAATTTCAATAAGTGTGTCAATTTTTGTATCTATTTCTGATTTTTGCAATTGATCATTTTTGATGGAGTGAATATTGTCTTTGAATGATTCTGACATTCCATCTGCGACTGCTAATAAGTGTTGAATCTCTGTAATTTTTGATAGGCCACGCAGATGGCTTTCCATATTTTGTGGAAGTTTCTTGAGCCAGATTACCATAAGAAATTCATCAGATACTTGTTCTGATGTTAGATCTTGCATTTTCCGAAATAGTTGACTTGGTTTATCATCACCAAGGAACAGGTCATTCAGCATCTTGTTGATTTTTTCTTCATTAGATTTCTTAATGCTCAAAAGATTCTTTTTAATAGTTTCGAATTTCCTGTTGTTCGGTGGATTGCGTATAATACTTGAAATTTGGGTAATAATGCTTTCATCCAAAGAATCAATAACTTTATTAAATTTAATGTGATCCAAAGTAATGTGGCAATTGGAAAACTTTTGCTCAGCTACGGCAAACCATAGTTCTGGCTCTTCACGCCAAAAATTAGCAATACTTAATAATTTTGAAGATTTCAATTGACAGGATTCTGTTTCCAACATAATTTCTTGCGTCACTGTGGACGTTGTATTTGAAGCGGATGTAGTTCTTTCCATAGCTTGAAATCGAGATTCAATGTATTTAATTGACCGTTGAAGAGCTCGAATTTCCTTTGAAAGATCTTTATTAGCAATGGTTTCATTTAAATTTTCATAGGTAGTTATTTCGGAGTCCTCCAATAATTCCGTCAAATCTATACTATTGATATTCGCGTTTGGATATAAACGGTGGAGAGTACCTTCTAGTCGAATTAAGCGATCTGCTTTAGACCCAGTTGATACAACTTGATATTTGTGAAGAAGACGGCTTAGGTCATCATTTGAAAGGTTTTGTAATTGTTTTACCATTGTTATTCAAAGTAGGGGTCACCAGTTGTAGAATTCTTGTATATAACGTCTTTTCAAGTTGATAGATTTTATTATATAAATTCCATTTTTTCATATTTGAAATACAATACAATAACCAAATAACAAAATAACAAATATTTATAAACAAAGTATTTTACAGTACAGTGACTAAGCCACAAGCTTAACATTTTCTGAATTTTTATAGAGTGAATTTTTCCCTACAATGAACACATTTTTTAGCAGAAAATTTATCTCTCATGCGTTTTTGTCTCTATGTCATGCATTTTTTCAAACAATGTTTCTAGTCTAGCGTGATGAGTTTACATCCTATCTTTTTTTATAATTTTTGTAGGCTTTGGCCGTGAATAAATTTTAAAAACAAATTTTTCAGTTTGTTTCCATTTTATTAATTTATTTTGTCGATATTTCGGCTAACATTGTTAGTCGTCTTCAGGACCTGTTCAAAAACATAAAAACATTTGTCACAGATCAATAACAATTTTAACATATTTTCACATTTAACATATTTTGACAATCAGAAAAAATCGAAAATCACAATTAAAAAGTTTTACCAGAGACACTGAACAAATCAAGTGGGTATTTATTGCACAGGTTCCCTTTCGTCAACTGATTTTATGTTTTATTAAATGTTTATAAATGTGGGCGCAATTGTCGGTGTCTGTTTTGTAGTTCAGTCTCTTTAGTGTAGGTGTATTGATAATATGGAGCATTTCTATGGTATATCTCCGTCTGTAATTGTTCTCCTGTTGCAGAATCTTTGTTTCGTCGAAATTGGGAGAGCAGCCTCTTTTTACACAGTGGGCTGCAAGTGCTGTTTTGTTGTCATTCTTATTGTTTAAATCTGATCTGTGCGCTGATAATCTTGTCCTTAGTTTAGATTTTGTCGTTCCAACATAACTTTCCCGCATATTTCGGCTCCGTCTCCTTTGCATGTGATTTTATAGATCAGATTAGATTTGTCCATGTCGTCAATTTTAGATTTTGTTTTGCTGTAGATATTTCTTAGAGTGTTGTGAGATTTTGGTGCGAGTTGAAAGTTGTTTTTGTTGTACAGGTCTGTTTTTTTGAATTTTTCCGTGAACCCTTCTACATATGTTACTCCTTTGTATATTAGTGGATTTTTAACATTATTGGTGTCTGTGACCCTGCTTTCCCTAAGCAGTCGTGTTATTGTTGTTTTCGGAAAGTCGTTTTTGAGTAAAATATGTTTAATTTTCTGTTTGTTGTCTGTGTGGAAAATGTCGTCGCTGATATGTAGAACCTGTTGATGAAATTTTTCGCAGTATTTATTATGGTCTTTTTTCGGTGTTTTGAGTGTAAGTTAATGAGACGCCCTGAAGCAGTGGGTTTTTGGTACCAATCCGTTTTCATGATGTTGTTGTTCCTTAAATGGCAATTGTCTAAATATGGCAATTGTCCATCGTCTTCTTTCGTGAATTTTATGTGTCTGTGACAAGTGTTTAAACTGGTCAATGTAATTTCCACTGTGTCCGCTTTCACGATGAAAAAAATATCATCCACGTATTTGGTTAATAGTCTCGGTTTTTGTTCAATGTTTTCCATAAATTTATCTAATATTTCCTCCATCACTATATCGGCAATTATAGGGGATATCGGAGAACCCATCGGCATCCCTTTTAATTGATTGTAAATGGTGTCGTTGTACTTGAAAAAATTTTATTCTCTTTTAAACAGAATCTAACCATTTCCATGAACAATTGGTGGGTATCTCAGTATGTTTTTCTATTAAGTCCCATTTCTTCTCTATTGTTTGTATGGCGAAATCAACTGGAATGCTTGGAAACAGTGATACTACGTCGAAAGAGACCATTAAACCATCCTATCTTAAAAAGTTTACATGTTTTTTAAAGGTATGGTTTTCCTCTAACTTTTATGTGCAAGTTATTACCCTACTATACTATATAACGGTACTCCACTTTAGCTTTAATTTCATCCATAGTGGAGTCAGCGAATTACATAAAGAATCTACATATAAGGTTCTGGAAAATTCCATATTAACAAAGAAAGAAGGAGAAGCTTCCAGAAACCTTGAATTTCACAACGACGCTTCTCTATTTCATCATCTTCTTTGTCTTTGTGAAGAACATAGAAATTGGTGTTGTCAGCAACATAATACTTATGAATACCATTGTAATTAGAAGATAAGGTTTAGTCGTTAGCAGATTATAATACTGAGTTTTCGTAAAATAATGTTTGTATTAATACGCTAGACTAGAAACATTGTTTGAAAAAATTCATAATATGGAGACAAAAACGCATGGGTGTTAAATTTTCTGCTAAAAAATTTGTTCATTGTAGAGAAAAATTCACATCCTATTCAATGAAAAATGCAAAAATGTGATTTCAACGGTGCATTTTTAGTGTCGAACGGTGTAATAGAAGTTATAAGTTTTTTTGTCTTCAGTTGCATGAAAAAGACGTTTTTTTTACAAAAAAAATATTTCATGAGGGATGCAAGAAAGAAAGCAAGGGATTGCCAAAACCTTTCGGTATTAAATTCTCTAGCTGGTACCTATACTCACTAACTACTCACTAACTTCCAATTCAAAGTAGTTAATAAATTTAGTAAGAATATCAATATGATAATTTTCTAAATTAAACAATTTTTGAAAACCCCCCCCCGAAAAAAAATCCTGGCTGCGCCACTGCAAATTTAGCAATTTTCGAGCTATCGACTCCATACATATTTTGGAATTAATCTTCTTTTTGCTTTTATTTGGATGGTATTGAAAATGGACAAAAACCACGCCTATCTCCCATACAAAATAGCGTTATTTTCGTTTATCTTGAGCAATACAGAACCGATTTGGACGCCGTTTTTTGTATTTGGTTAAAAATTATGTCAGGAAAATTCTACACCACAACAATAAAGAATTGGAAGAGAGCGGATAGGAGCAGGAATTGCAGCCACACGTGCATCAGAAACAGACGCTTACAAAACCAATCGACTTGCACAAACGAGGACTTCAAATCAGGCGTCACGTAATTAAAACTATAAAAGTGTTTGTCCCGATTAATTGCTGTTATATACTGACTCATCACTAGGGCTGTTACTTTCCTTCGAAGCCTTCGAAACTTCAAATACTTCGAAGTTCGAAGCTTCGAAGTTTACACGAAGTTCTTCGTAGATAATATGTTTTGAATATATCGAAGCTTCGAAGGTTAAAAAACTGCGAAGCTTCGAAGTACTCGATTTTTACTTTAGAATAATATAAATGTACAACTAGTCTTTTTTGGGCGAATCAGGCCAAGATGAATCATGCCAGGTGGGATTACAGCAGCCGCCAAGTACTTCCTTGGACATTTTTTGGGTGAATCATGCCGGGTGGGATTACAACTGCCACCAAGTGCGTCCTTGGAACTTTTTTGGATGAATCATGCCAGGTGGGAATACAGCTGCCACCAAGTGCATCCTTGGACATTTTTTGGGTGAATCATGCCGGGTGGGATTACAGCTGCCACCAAGTACTTCCTTGGACATTTTTTGGGTGAATCATGCCGTGTGGGATTACAGCTGCCACCAGGTGCGTTGATAATCACCAGCTAGGCGGTGATGAGTACCGCCCAGCCCAAACCGCTGAACCTAGAGTTCTACAATTTTTTATGTTATGCTCTGGTGATCTGCGGGATAACGGTAGGGGTACTTTCACTACTTTAAGTATAAGTCCGAGCAACGCCGGGGTATTCAACTACTACTGCTTTGAACTTGATTGGTCAAAGAAGCGGTGTACCACTCATACAATTTAAGTATTACTTCAAAATATATCTGGGATACTTTCCAGCACACATGGTTTTATTCTTCTTATTCCAAATGTGCAATTCAATGAGTAAAATTGGACAATGGTGAAGCATTAAACAAAAAAAAAAACTAAGCGAAACAAACAAATTTTTAATAAAAAAAAATAATTTGTACAAATGAGAACTTCAAATCAGCCGTCAGGCAATTACAAATATAAAAGTGTTTGTTCCGATTGATGGAATGATTGGTG